>JABFOV010006669.1:0-10366 GCA_022817685.1 Aradophagus sp. ZL-2020
CGTACTGTCGAACACAGCGGTACGACGCCCTCCATACTTTCTTCTACTGCGCAAGGTGGGAGCATCACAGAAGATGTTTGGAAACCCGAGTAGGACCTGTTTCCCCTGACAATATCGTAGGGGTTATGCTGTCGGGTCCCGAAAACTGGGACTGCATGACCGGATTCGTGCAGGGCGTCTTGCGCACGAAAAAGCTGGAGGAGACGCGGCTCTTCGAGCCGTGAAGGAGCTTTAAGCTATGAGATCAGGGCTGGAAGAGCGGCCTCCTCGAGGCTGTAGGTAAAGACGCCATCCTGAAGTAATGCCAGAGCGGTTCCGGGATGGATCAACGTCGGATGGATGAAATAGCGAGTTTTTTTTTAGTGAGTAGGAGTCTCACACTATTGCGATTCTGAGTGCGCTGGGGTCGCGATGCCCATGATAGGTTTTTTTTTGCTCGTTATTTCTTAAAAAAAAAAAAAAATTATTATTATTATTATTATTATTATTATTATTATTATTATTATTATTTAATATAATTATAAAAATATACAATGAAACATATTGATACTTTTCTTACTATTACTATTTAATTAACGTCAGTCTAATGAATCTCCTTTCTCAACGAACACGTATGTCATACAGTATTTTAGTGAAAAATTACTTACCGAATAAATATTACAAGAAAGCCGGCATGGAACGATCGAGTACGCATCAAAACACGCGCAAGCGCTGTGCAACTTACGCTTCGCTTCCCCTCGAAAATTACACTTTTGTCGGAAAAATTCTCCGCGTTGTGTACGGAATTTCGAGAAAAGTGTAAATTTACATTGTCGTCGAAGTATTTCGTATTTTTCGTAATATTATTTCGTGAAAAATGTACTTTTACACTTTTTATGTATTTTTACATGATATATACTGTAAAAAATCATGTAATTCTACACACATGATTTACAGTGTATGCCATGTCGTTTTTTAAAATTAGCAAGCCATCCTTCATTTGGTGTAACAACAAAATCGTTCCTGTAATACACACTGGATTCAACGCGTTCCGCGCGATTCGACACGAGCGCGCGAGGGCGCAAGTGAGAAAGATCGAAAGCGCGCAACATCGCGTCTGCGTAGTCGTTTGTTTAACGGCTTCCTTTGGCACGTGTTCAGTGGTAATAACACGGGTGGAAAAACAAATCTGGCATTAGTTTGGCATAAGTTTGGCATCAGTCTGGTATCAAGTCTGGATCTCAAGCGCGAGCCAGCCTTTTGCCAGACATACGCCATACTGTTGCCAGATTATTTTGTCTGGCAACGACATGGCTTATATCTGGCAAGAGGCTGCCTCGCGTTTATGATCCAGACTTGTAACTTTTTCACGCGGGAACCTAATGGTAATAATAATATATTAATTATTAATTAAACCAGTACAAATAATATATATACACTACCGACAAAAAGTTCGTGAACACAGTCTGAATATATTGATTAAGTTTTACGTTGTAAAAAATATATTTAACCCTTGATTCAAGCTAACCTCTAAGCGACTGTCACATGTTAAGTAGTGTGAGTGTATGTATGAGAGGTTTAGGGCATAAATCTAAATCTAGAACAATGGGTAAACAGTTGAACTCTGATCACGTGACCATGAGCACGCGTTCTGATTGGTCGCACACATACACCTAAGCCAACTGTCATTCCTACGCAGATTGGGACGTCCGCCTGAATCATGGGTTAAAATAATTTGGACCGGGTTTCTTTTACTCAGTTATAAAGTTTAGACTTTCCCCTTTAGCATAATACTATTTATTTGAAGAATTAGTAAAAATTACACAAGATATACATGTTTTAAAAGTGAAGCGTTTTTATCATTTTTTGATGTGACTGCAAATCCCTGCAAAATTTGTAAAACTTAGTTTAAAAAATTTGTCTCCTATCAGAATTAATATTTTAAGTCTGAGGAACAAATGACCCTTAGGTTTTTCGAATTCCGACATAAATTAACAAAGCAATAAACATTTCTATGTACACTTGTAAATGAAGTTTTCTCTAGAGCTCTGCAGAAAGTCAAAAAGTTCGTGAATACGTATTTTCTACAAATTTCCAATAAACATCTCATATATCTTTCAGAAGCTTTATTTTATGTTAATTATTATTGTATTTTCAAATAAACAACATTCAAATAATTAAATATATTTCGAAAATACAATAATATTGTTAACGAACTTTTTGACTTTTTTCAGAGCTCTATAGAAAATTTCATTTACGGGTGTATATAAAAATGTTTATAACTTTGTTAATTTATACCGGAATTCAAAAAACCTAAGGGCAATTTGTTCTTTAGGCTTAAAATATCAATTCTCATAGGAGAAAAAAAATTTTAACTAATTTTCACAAATTTTGCAGGCATTTGCAGACACATCAAAAAATGATAAAAACGCTTCATTTTTAAAACATGTATATTTTATGTAATTTTTATTAACTCTTCAAATAAATAGTATTATGCTAAAGGGGAAAGTCTAAACTTTATAACTGAGTATAAGAAACCCGGTCCAAATTATTTTAAATATATTTTTGACAGCGTTGAACTTAGACAGAACTTAGTCAGTTTAAATTGTTATATATAAATATAATAACAAAAAATATTTATTCAAATATGAATGTATTACTGTACAATACCGGAAGTAAGTTTAAAATAGGTCATTTTATTTTGTCACTTACTTTTTTGGTTAAATTATACTGTTTTCCATAATTTATTTCACAATTGATGCGCACATTGAAATATTTGTATTTCTAACCTTATTCGTTACATGTCATATGGTCCTGTGAGTGTCACACAAATTTTTCTGTTGGTACTACAGGTGACAAATACTATGAGTACTATATTCTAGGCATGTAGTCTATGCAGGATTTTTCATGTGATACTCCCGTGATTCCATTCCTGTTAGCATAACTGAAATACCTGTGCAGTCTACAGGTTTTTTTTTCCCGTGCACATGCTTGATGTTTTTAATAATTACCATCCTAAGTTGAAATTTACATTGGAAATTGGAAAAGATAATTCAATTAATTTCTTAGATGTTTTGATTTGTAGAAGAAACAGTCGTATTGAAACTGATTGGTATCAAAAACCTACTTATTCGGAAAGAATATTGAATTTCAATTCAAACCACCCGATTACACAGAAAAAAGCTATGGTGTTTAATCTTATAGACTATAACGCGGACTTTTCGTAGCCCGGTTACTGCGCGGGTTTTGCGTATCGCGGGGAAGCGGATTCTCAGGCCGTGACGCGGGTGATACGACCACGGCGGCCCCAGCAGGCGATTGCCAGGGGCAGCATGCACGGACGGACGGCACAAACACAAGTTTGTTCGCTACTTACAGTTGGCGGCGGGATTTTACTTGTGACCCGTGCACGGGGAACTCGGCTCGCCGGAACCTGGTCGGCTCAGCGTTGGCGGACGTATACCCAGGCTCAGCAGGGTCGCGGCGGAAAACATTTCGGGGCACTTGCGGGGGTTTTTCGGCTTGATACGAGTCGTTACGGCACTTGTGAAAAATTTCGCGGATCGTCTAACCGTCGGGCTTTGACGGTTACAAGACAAAGCCTTACTTTTATCTGATAAAAGATACCATTAGAAAAACATCAATCATGTGAAAAATATAATATTAGCTAATTCATATCCCATTAAATTTATTGAAAAATTTTCTAAAATGAGAATCAAGCACCACCTTTACACAGTTGATTTTAGCAATAATAATAATTCAGATAAATCCAATATTGATAGAGAAAACAATAACTTCATTACAATACCATGTATCAAAACCATAGCTAATCCAATACAAAAAATTCTTAAATCATTTAATACCATTTTCAAAATTAATAATAAAAACAATGTTATAAAAAAGGTAAAGACAAAATAGTTAAAGAACATCAACATAATGTTATTTACAAAGTTGATTGTGAAAACTGTGAATATATGTAGTTATATTGGACAAACGAAAAGGTCCCTTAAAACTAGGTTGAAAGAACATGAGAACAATATAAAAACAGATAAACCTAATGTTGTTTCTTTACATCGTTTAAATCAACAACATCAAATAAAATGGGATGGAACAAAAATATTAGATAGTGAAAATTACTTTTCAAATGGAACATTTCTGAAATGATATATATTAAAACAACTAAAAACACTTTGAATTTTCAAAGTGATACTGAACAACTGAGTGAAATTTATGACATTTTATTCTAATTACTTGATTCAATGATGTAACTTTATCAACCTTTGGTGTGCATTATAGATTCTTAGGTTTCACCTTCTTGACTAACACATTATTTTGACATGAACATTTGTATCATGAATTGACTTGTCCTTGTTCCTATATCATATTATGTATTTATTTATTTATTTTTGTTTAAAAAAATGTATGTATGAACATAAGGACCAACTTATCAGGTATTTGTCAAATTATTTAAATAAGTAGATCGTGAGACATATTCTTGACATTTCATTAATTAAACTAATTTATTATTTTATTGTTTTACTGATTGTATATATAGTATTGTAGATTTGAAGAAGGTCTAAATCAAGACCGAAACGTCTCTAGTTAATAAATATTATGTCTACTGGAAAAGGTTGTAAATTCTTTTGCAAATAAAATTATTAATAAGCAGACGATATCACACATAAAACAATATAAAATCCTAACTCGAGCGATGACCAAAAATTTACTTGATTCGTGATTAAAATACGAAAAAAAAACTCAAACTTAATTCCTCACTGAGCAGTTTACGAAGCGCCGAGATTTCAAAAATCATTTCACCCACAGCGAGGAAACGAGCCATCTTAATTTAAAACCACTGTCCAAAACCAAAAGAAACTGTCGTTAGGACGGTGCCAAAAGAATGAGCACTGTTGCCCAAAAACTTTTGTCAACAGCACCGTTGCTGTGAAAACTCAGAACTCAAAATTATTCTTAACGTCGACTGATAACCGTATTTTGTCAGTCTGCTCGACACTCCGTCTGTTGTCAGTCAAACCGCAAAAACATAATCCCAAAAACTTGAAGCTTTAAACGAAACATTTCCGAATCCTTCCCAAAGAGGTTTCCTTAGGAATTTGACAGGAACAAGGATGAAGGAATCAGGATGTTGGATTGTTAAATTGAATCAGGATTTGCAGGATTGTTAAAATCTTCAAATTTTCCAAAAGTTGAAGCTTGAACTCAACTCCTTATTTCAATGCTCAAGAAGTCAAAATATGTAACAAATAAAATAAAATCGAATAAATAATAAATAAAAAATTGTAAAATGAAATAAAGCAATATCGTCTTTAAGGATTGGATTATTTTGGCAACTCAAAATTAAAAATTTAATATCAATAATTTAAATTAAAAATGGAACATGGCAAAATGCCCCGTTACAAGCTATATAAAAGTTATATTTACCGAAATATCATCAAAATGGTTGATATCATGAGCCGAAAGCGAATGATACCAACATATTTTATTTTCGAGTCATGAAAAAAAATTCTCTCAGCTGTGACTTCGTCACTCATGAGAGAAATCGGCATTTCTACCACTCGTATCAAAAATTATAGTACTGTTATGTGCGACCAATAAATGGTCACAAAGAAAAACGCCTTTCACCTTCACCTTGAGCAACCGATTTCCCAATAATCGCGCTATGCCTGAATTAAGGACCCATTGTGTCAGGGTCGAATTTTGTCTGATCGAAAAATAGAACAAAGCCGAAAAGACCCTGGAGTTGAGCAATATCGAAACTAGGTAATAAAACTAGTAAATGAATTCCGCATGAATTCATGAAAATTAAAACTTTAAAAAAACTCTTGTTGCTTCAACAAAATTTGAAAACAGTGTACATTAAAATGTAATAAAACTAGTCAATTTACGAGCGTTTTCTCCGAAAGATATTGTAACAAAAAATTTTGAAAGAATTCGGAAAAGAATAGAAAAAGGTCAACTAAAACCTTTAAAACGCCCCACTTGCCACGATTTTCGTCGAATTCGGTTCGGTCTGTCACACAGAACGCATCGAGTTCTGTTCGATCCGTCGTATTCCGTTAGAGTTAACGATCATCTCGATACGCTTTGTTATATTGACCTAGAGAAAATATATACATACACAAGTGTATGAGATACGGATTCCTCAGAAATTACACAAAAGAGATTTACAACAACAACGAAATTTTTTAATAGTTCAAAATAAAAACACCGAGTGTACCTGAAATTTTTTTTCTGCGTCCTGTTGCCACTGAGGCAGTTTTTCCTGCTCCTCTTTATAATATCGTTCAGCTGCAGCAACATGGGCAGCCAAACAACGGGAATGAAAATGATGGTAACATTCTGTCTTCGTGAATTCATCTCCTTCGCGAAATCCATATAAGCAGACAGCGCATTGTCCAGTTGGTAAGTTATTTCTTGTTAAATGCTCTCTTACAAGCTGGAAACAAATAATTTATAGTTATTAATTCAGTCTACCAGATTCTAATTTGAGATAAATCTGAAAAAGTGATAAGTGCATCGGTTAATAACGCTTAATCACTTTTTTTTACAAAAATTACAGTTATTCAGGTAATACTTTATTAGTGTGATACTGACCTATGTATAGTTTTTCACAATCCTTACAATTAATCTGATAAACAACGTTCATATTTTTATCTTTTTCTAACTTATCCTTGCCTTTTTTAATAATGTTATTAAGTTTACTATTAACAGTATTAATGACCCGTATATCAAAAGTTTTTAATACGTTACCAATATCATCAGTAGTTTTATTGATATGTGGAATCAA
Source organism: Aradophagus sp. ZL-2020 (assembly GCA_022817685.1). Classification (NCBI taxonomy): domain Eukaryota; kingdom Metazoa; phylum Arthropoda; class Insecta; order Hymenoptera; family Scelionidae; genus Aradophagus; species Aradophagus sp. ZL-2020. The sequence continues at coordinate 6,788 of JABFOV010006669.1, forward strand.
AATTATATTTTTATAAGTTAATTAATTGGTACTGTGCTAAATGTAAGGAAGCTAAAACTGACACTGGAATTACAATGAAGCTATTGAAAGATATGATCGATGCTCTTCGTAAGAGCAATGAAGATCTAATCTTTGAAGTTAAAAGTTTGAAGGAAAATGATAATACATATTTATCGAGTATAGGTCATGATAACGACTTTGAAGAACTTTATGCGGAGTTTGTCGATCGCAATCAGAGAGCCAAGAATTTGCTTATATTCGGACTTGGCGAGAATGTAAACACACCGGAAAGGCAACAAAACATCGATGATAAATCAGCTATCACATCGATACTTTCTGACATTGTCGATATCGGTTGACTTTGAAGTTTGTCGTCTGGGAAAGGTGAGAAACGTGTCTCCTCCTGCTGTCTCTGACCGGCCTCCTCGCCCAGTTAAAATGACATTTCCAAGTCCGAGTGATGTAGTGTTTATCATGAGAAATAAATATAAATACAAAGGTGAAGCTCGCATTTCTCCCGACCGTACTGAACGTCAACGGGCCCATTTTTCTTCTTTGCTGGCTAGATTGAAGGCCGAGGAAGAAAAGGGTGTCAAGGGAAAGAAGATTAGATGCATCAACGGTGTACCAACAATTGTTGAAGCTTCTCATCCCCCTGCTCGGGGTCGCGGGCAAATAAGTCAAGAAAACTAACTAGCAGGCAAACATCCACATCCCTTAGTGCTTATTACCAAAATGTGAGGGGCCTTCGTACGAAACTTGGCGAGGTTTCCAGATCCACATCACTTCTCGACGGATTTGATTTCATCATCCTAACCGAGACATGGCTCCACGACTCCATACGTGATGCTGAATTGAGTCTACCAAATCACACTATTTTTAGATGCGACAGATCATCAAGTAGTAGCCAGTTCCAGAGAGGGGGTGGGGTTCTTATAGCGATCCATAGAAAATATAATAGCTCCTTAATTAATTTACAAATGCTAAATTTTGTATCTGAGCAACTCTTCGTTTTCGTTAGTAGTTCTTCATTAAATTTGGTACTTGGGTCTATTTATATTCCTCCATCATCACGAACTAGCAACTATATTAATTTTGCTGAAAATATTGAGTATATATTTGACAAATTTATGTTTAATACTTAGTTCAACTATCTTATTTCTAATTATTGTTTTCTCAACATTATTAATTTCAGGAATTCTATCTATTGTACTTTCAATATTTTTAATTATTTCAGTTTTATCATGAGTGTCTAATTTCATTTTTTTAATATTGAACTTAGGACCAAATGCAACTAATTTCTTAATGTGTTGAGGTAAAGTGATATCAGTAAGATTTTCAATCCATTTTTTGTTATATTTAATGGTATTTTTTTTGTTTTTGTTGTTTCTCAAAACTTCAAGTTTTTTCTTATGTCTTACAAAAATTATATCATTAATTTTTTTATAAAATTTATTTTTCATATCAAAGAATTCTAAATAACATTCCTGAACACTATGTTTTGCTTTATGTTTTTGTGACCGTAAGACCTGTCAAAATAGGTCTTACAACCAACATTGAAAAGTGTGAAATTTACAAGCCCACAATTTTGGGTTTCTTAGTGAATTGCGTAGGATTCTGAGTGGACTCGAACAAAATCTTGTTAGTAACTGAACTATAGGATTGTCGGTGTTGACACTTCCTTAAACGAAGAAGAAAATTGGGATAGACAAAATATGAAAAGAAAGAAAATATAATCCCCAAACAATGATATCTCGTCATCCGATATATTGGGTGACAAGAAAGATGCGTACGAATCAATCTTTAAAGCATTGATCTTGAAATATTTGATACTGAAGCACTGCATGTAATAAAAGTTGAAGATAGTAATACAGCAAGTAATTCAACATTAAAAGATTTCACAAAACCACAAAGATGACGATTCGAAAAGTTTTTAAAAATTCATTAGAATCGTGATAATACACGATACGCAAAATTTATATTAAATGTGAGCAACAGCAGGAAAATTAACTGAAGAAGCACACCAAGTCAAGATTAGATGTAGTAAATTCCATTGAATTTATCAGAAGAGACCATTTATGATCTCGTCAATGAAACAATAGATGATCTTGCTTGTTATATGATCAAAAAATTGTGTGAAAAATTTAACCGAAACGTGAAAACATTTACGCATCTGTACACTGATGTGTAATTAATTAATACAAATAAAACTAATAGTTTTATAATTCAATATGGCTTAGAATGACAGACTTTCTGCAAAGTTAATAAGCACTACATTCAAAATTTCCATTGCTGTTAATTTAATTTTATTATAAACATTTTAATGTCGCACGGAGAAAAATGTTGTATTAATCGTTATTGGCGTTGTGACAATAGGAACAATTTGTTAAATACGGGTCAACATTATGACATATACCAGTAACCAAAAAATTACTGCTAAAAACATGTTCGATTGGAAGATTCGGGTATTCATAAAATACACGTTGCCGCTTGTGTAAAGTGGTTAGTAAAAAAGGATAATAGATCGTTAACTTAATATGAAATGCCGTAAGGTAGCGCTTCCTTTTTTTTTATTGGCAACCCTGCATTTGATAAAAATAGTTTTTCTCAGTTGCTTCAACAAGATTTTACTGTTGTCGGTGTCTGATTGCTTAACCAAAATATGTATGTTGAGGTTGCAATTGAATGCATTATAGAAACAGTAAATTTATGTTCTTACATTGGTTTTTTTTGTTGCTGCTATTGAAATAAGTCAGCATAACGTTTTCTGTTGCTGTAATACAATTATTTTTTTCCGTGCGTGATTCAAAATTAAGTCACAAGAAAAAGTTTTGTACACGCAGAGAAATGTTTTGTCAATATAACCAAATTTTGGTAATATTGACAAAAAGATTTTGCTGATATTTAAGCAAGAAAAATATTTTGTCAAATAAACAAAATATATTTGTATTCATATGCTTCGTTAATACAACACATTTCTTTTGTCTATTTGACAAAATCATTTAGCTTGAAAACTATGATTTTGTCAATACAAAAAAATAATTTTGTTGATTTGAAAAAAGAGATAATTTGTTTCAACAAAAACATTGTGACCAAAGTTATTTTATTGATTCAACGCAAATTTTGATTTCATTTAACAAAACACTTAGTGAAAATGAACAATATTGACTCAAAAAATTCTTTTTGTTGTTTTGAATATACATTTCTCTGTGTATATTATAACAATTTTTGAGCCTTCATTAAAAATGCTATGATTCTTGATAGAAATTATGCAAAGATAAATACAACTCTGACAAAAATCGTGATCACAGGTTTTTTTTTTTTTTTTTTTTTTTTTTTTTTTTTTTTTTATCTTTTTTTTTTTTCATGAATTGTAATAACTACTCAGTTAAACATATAATTGAAAAATAGAAAATATAAGCATATCAGTGTTTTATTTTAAAAATTTAAAAGCAACTATCACTTGTAATACCCTTATTATATGTCTACTAAATTAATTAACATTTTTTTTTTTGCTTTCATATTCATTACACATAGTGTTTATTCGTCAATATCTGTTACTCATGTGTTTTCTCTATT
>JABFOV010006670.1:0-10366 GCA_022817685.1 Aradophagus sp. ZL-2020
AACATCACAAATTGCATTATAAAAAATATAAATGCTAAAAATGTAATTTATTTATTTTTTCAAGCAAAGTACAGCATACGTGATGTAGAGATGTCTCGTGAGTTGTGAGATGTGTATATGAGACGAGTGCTCTACTATATCTTTATTTAAAAGGATTTTATCGATAATCATAGTAATTAAAGTTGGTATTTATAAATTGAAAGAACGGGACGATTATTTGTTTGATGTTCTTTGATTACATAAAAAAAATTTTTACTTCGGTATTTTACGAGAAACACTTTTTGCGGTAGTCTTCAAACTAACCTCAAAATAAGGTTAAAAACACAATTTTTTCTCAGAAAATATTGATTAAAAAATTACATTAAGATATTTTCGTCAAATTAATTTTCATGGATCGGTAATTTCTTTTCTTTTTTTAATTAAATTGTACTGCTCCTTGATTTTTTTTATATATTTACATTATTTATTTTTATATTTACATTTTTAACCTGAATCTTTATATTATATTTTTCAAATCTAATTCATACTTGTCATCTGACATTGTAATTTTATTGCGCCAGATTTAAATCCGACCTGATTTTAATTTAGAAGTGGTACACGCAAATTATGTGTTATTATTAAATATGTATTTATTTATCAATGAGTATTGGTGTTAAAATTGTTCAGCATTCAAAGTTATTAAATATAATTTGATATGATTTTTTCCACTAGTGTAAAGTATAATACATCTGACATTAAAAATTAAAATGAAGATTAATTAAATGAACTGTAAAAAGATTTATTTAGATTTCATAAGCTTAAGAAGTACAATTTTATAATTTGTGTGTTTTTTTTTTTTTTTGTGGAAAAATAAATTTTATAAATACATTAAAAGGATTTAATAATGTTTTTTAAATTTAAATATAATCTCTTTATAAAATATGAACATGTAACATTTAAATAGGTTTATTTGATTTTTTTTTTTTTTTTGATTGATGTAGTCAATAAAGTATTAATAAAATTTGTATAATTTATTACGCAATCTGTTCCGTATTTGTCAGTAAATGTAATAAAATTGATTTACAAAATCCTTTCAGTGTTAATAAAATTATTACTTTTTTTTATCTTTCAATATATTACGGATCAATATCTACTTTTAAAGCTTTGTTCACACTTTTACAATGACAGTTTATTATGGCCGAAGGCAATAATTATTTATGCGAGAGAACTAATAAACATACCGAAAACCATTCGCAACTAAGCAAAATTGTACTCATTCGTTTTTTTTCTCTTCTCCATTCCACAAAGTCAAATTTCAAAATATATTTCGGTTATATTGGTTGTCAATTTTATTTTTCTTTTTGCAAAATACAAAAATACATTTAAAGAAGGGTTTTCTAAATTGCAATTATTAATGTTCTTAAAATCAGTCATTTTTAAAAATAGAATATACAAACTTTTGAACTGCAGCAATTATTAATTTAATTAATAATTACTAGAAAATCAATTATTAAACTTAAATAACTACGAATCTGCGCCTAAAATTAGCGCCGAAACTACAATATTGCTAAGTATAAAAAAATTACATGTAAAAATTAAAAACAATGAGAATAGATCAATTATCAGTTCAATATTCTTTAATTGATTTTTCACAAAATACCCCCCTCCCTTTACTTTTTAGACGTTTTGTGTTTTAAAAAGAAAAAAACAAATTTAATTCATGGTATCCCCTAACTGATCTACTGGTTTTTAGTGCACAAATTATTACAAAATAGATTGCAGAGAAAACAAATTTCAGTGAAAAAAGAACCAGAACATTGGATACATAAAAATTTACAAGCAAATTATTAATTTTGAATAATTTAGGAATTATTGCTAAATCGCATAAAAATGTATTAATTGAAAACTAGAAAATCTATAACTGAGAAGTAATTTAGAGAATTAATACTTTTTTGTAATCGTGAGCCGATTTACTGAAAGCTAATTAAAGATTACTAAAAAGCTATAATTCAGTTACTACTTTTGAAGATTTTGTTTACTAATTGATAACTATTCATAAACTAGTGAATATAAATAAAATTACTATTTTTCAGTAATCTAATTTATAAAATCCAGTTGCACAGGTTCATTTTTTTAAAATTAATATTTTTAAATATTATTTTACTACTCGAATTAATTAATTTATTTTTATTGATTAATTTCTAATTAACTTTAACCCGTTAATTATTTGAATAATTATTTAACTTGACAATAGCCGACTTTTTTCTTTTAAACATTTCTGAAAAAACTTTTAAAATATTTGAAAATACCTCGTGAAAAAATAAATTAAAAACTCGCAAGTTTAGTAAAGGTGAACGTACCCTTGACAGGGTATTCGAAAGACGCAAGCGTTGTATATTTGAAATAGCAAATCATAATCGAGTTTTCTATTGGAACCCAGATCGGGACCGTACCATTAGCATGACCTGTTCGATTTGATATCCATACTGTAAAAAAAAAGTTGCCCGCTACAGCGATACTTCTTAATTAATTTTCGTGAACATGCGTCTTTCGGTTACCATGACGAGACCTTTAGTCATTTAAAATCGAATCTATCCGTTTCAAGTGGTGAGGAGCTTTAGCTGAAGCGACGATTTATTTTTTTTTAAGTGATTTATTTCAAGTAAAAAGAATTGCGCGTTAATTTTTCAATGTAAGTTTAAAAAAGTTTATGACGTAAGTTACGAAATTTTTACGCTTTTAAAGTAAAAAATGATTTTTAAAATAAAAAAAATCACTTGCAAAATTGAATTTTTTTTACGTAGATACTATTTTTATTAATGTTTTTTCTCCTTAGCCTTAGCGACAAAATTCTTTCAAAAAAAGTTTTTTTTCTAGAAAAAAAAAAAAAGAAACATTTTCATTAGGAAAATATATAATCGATTTAATTTGTATGTAAAATGTAACATCGGGTAAAAAAAAAAGTATAATTATAAATTTTTTTTAAATTATTATATTATTTTAATACCATTACTATATCAATATTTTACTGATATGAATATTTTCAATTCAATAATTAACACAACTATTTTATTTTAATTTTAACATTATTGGAACGGTTTATATGTTTTTTATAATATTTATTGACATTTTTATTTATCATTTGTATATTTCATATATTTATCTTTATGTAATATTACAATGTCTTTAAATTGAAACAGTGGATTGAAAACACTGGCAGAAAAATGACTTAGTGAAAATCATTGGACTTTTATTTTATGCACCAAGGGAATAAAAAGTACGATCGTTCCCAAAGACGAAGATTTATTAATTATATTTAATATTTAATAAGATTTATGTATCATTTGTAATTTTTTACTCCCTTGGTGTATAATATACCATTAAGCAGTCATCATTTTCTGTCGCGAGTTTATCAGTTTGCATACAGAGGAAAATCGCCAGAAATCACGCGTCAAAAATTCAAAGACTTGTCAATTTTTCGAGCGAAAAACAAAAAATTAAACATTTTACTTTTCAAACTAATACACTGAGAAGACCATATTGTAACCACCACAAAAGATATTGTAATGTGTACAATTTCATATAGTAAACTGTTTACGATATCATATATTAACTACTTTCAGCCAATGACATTGCTAGATTGTTTTATTTCGACCAATAAGCGTGTTGGAAATTTTACAAACCATATTATACAATATCGTTTTCTTGGTGTACAATTGACTAAATACAAATGTAAATCTTTTTCAAAATCCGACTTCAAATTTTATATTCAAACATAGAAGTCTGATTTTAAATTTGAAAATTTTACATCGGAATATAAAGTTTGCTGATGACAAAAATTAAGAATTTTACTTAAGTAAAGGAATTTGATTAAAAAAAAAAATCTTCTCCAATCTGAAAACTGATAAATCTTCGAAATTTAGTCCTTTCTCTAACTGGTTCCAACTTCCCTGGTTTGATCGGTAAGATAACAAAAAAAAAAATGTATAAATCAAGACAATTTACACATATTTGTACCCGCGCCATTGTTCTCCAAGAGAGCGAGTACAGTTTGTTGCCCCGAGTGGCCGAAACTCAAAGGCCCGGCCCGATTTCTGCCAAGTAATTGCTTTGGTTCTATTAACTAAAGCAATTCTTTTTTTTTCTCAGTGTACTAGAGAAATTACATCCAGAAACGCGCATGTAATTTGGCTGACTCATTATTCGACAAAGGCAAACTTACATAAAAGATATGTATCACATTCTTCTACAGTTAGGAACATGTTTTTTTAATGCCCATACGGGAATTAATTACCGAACTCTATAATATCTCGAGGCAGACAATAATTTCCAATTACGTCGACGTGATTTTCGTTTTGTTGCAAAGTTTCAGCGTTTGGAGTTAATATTTGCAAAAAAGATGAATTTTTGAATTGCAAAATTGCAAATCAGTCGTCGAACTCTCGATCGGAGTTTTCGAAAGGCTTCGACCTGAAATATAATTTTACCTACACCGGAAATATTATTTAAATTAATCCTCGGTGCTTCTGGTTGAAAAAAGGATAAAAATGCTCGTTAATTTTAATAAGAATTCATAATTCCAAACAATTAACGTTTTGACGTTTACAACTTGCAAGTAATGAAATTTATGATTTTCGATAATACACCTACTGTATGGTGTTGCTAAGTAATAAGATTGATTTTAGAGAGAGAGAAACAAAAGAAGTTATTTTACCAATTAACCCTGTAGCGAGTCGCGTTACGAGCGAGGCTCCTAGTGGAGGAAGAAGTCCGAGTGAAATTTTTGCAATGTAACAAAGACGCGGCGCAAAAAAGGCGCGACCAATGGTGGGTTAATACCCTGCTGGAAATGACGTTTGAAAAGCGCTAAAGAAATCTAATAAAGTCTACGTAAACTGATGAAAAAGTTTGATGCTGCCACTCTCGAGATATTTTATTGCTTTTTATTTATTTATTTTTTGCTTGCCACTTTTTAAAATGTGTTCTCACGTCAGTGTTGGTAACATTTTTTCTTTAATTCTCGTTCTTATATTGTGTTCAGAAAATTAGCATGTTAAAGAAGCGGTTAGGCTGACGGAAATTGATTTCGGAACCAACAATTCATTAAATTCATTAAAATTCATTTAATGCGTGCAAGTGTTTGATCATCACCGAATCGAAATCAATTTATCATTTAAAATATCCAACCTCAATGACTTTACGAATGTTATCTTCATTTTGATCGGCCGAATGACTGACGTTCTGCAGATAGTCTAATTGAAAATTCAGTATTATTCATAAGGAAATTAATTTAGTTTATTGAAAGAAGACGAAGGTGAAGGTTCAATTAGATGCGCTGAGAAAAATGCATTACAGAAGATTACTATGTTTCATAGCTGACTGTTTGTCAGAAAAATAGTAATTTTATTGCTAAACATAGTAAATTTAAAATATTAAAATTTAAAACTTGGTCTTTCTATTAACCACTTGGCTGTTGAATTTTAAAATTCGCGCCATATTTTAGAACAAACGAATAATTAAATTAATTGAAACAAGCAAGATTATAAACATTTTTTGCATTACCTTAGATTTTCCTTCAGTCTTTTTTTTTTAATTTTTTTTTCTTTGCAAATTTGAACGCAATAAATGTTTGCGCTCTTAAAAAAACTATTTTTGATCCAGAATTCGCAATTTCGAGTAAAAACGTAAAGTTTTGAGTCGAAATAAAAAATGTTTTTTGGGTGTGAGATTAAATTACATTAAAATCAAAGTCACAAAGAATTATTAATTCTAGTTTTCATTTTTTTTTTTAATTTTGAATTAAAATTCGCTGTAAAATTTGCATCTTTCTATTGAGTTTTAGTCAAAATGTAAAATTCTGATTCGGGATTCGGCATATATAGTTTTTGAAAAGTGTAAGATAAAAATGAAATCCAAAAATCATCGCAACTACTATTTTGCAAATTTCTGAATTTTAAATCTAATTTGAGTCAAAAGAAATTCAAGTCAGAATTTATAAATTACAAAATTCAAATTTCGCATAAGAATTATAAAACAGAAATAGAAATTTCACATAGAATTTATAAAAACCCAAAATCGGCAAACCAAAAAATAATGACATGCATTTTTTTCGTTTTTTAATTCCAAATAAATGTCGCATCTCGCAAACAGTCAATCATAAAAAAAAAATGACGAGAATTTCGCCACTGGACAGAGAGCAGTTTCATACGACGCTTTATCATTATGTTTAAAAATGTTAAGTGGATAAGATTCTTCTTTGAGGTTCCGTCATAAAAGGCATAAAAAAGGCCGTCTCCACGGTAATTATCACATTACCAATTAATCATCGCGTTATTTATAGCGACACATTTCACTTGGACCATCAAGCACAAAATTCATGGAGCATAAAATTTGGCGGCACTGTGCAACCGCGCCGATGAGAAAATGAAGCGGCGATTTGAAAAATGAGCCGGCGGTGGAGCGTGACGACCGGTTCGCCCACCGGGAGCCCGAACTTTTCGCACTCCATAAAACACACGGGTTGTCGTAGGCCAAAGCACGTGCCTTTGAAACACACCTGGGTCGAGTGGCCTCGGCTCGCAGCTCGCAATCGAAAACGGGGCTCGGCTTTCTGGCACCTGGTGCGAAATCTCCGTTGATTGGCGCACACTGCTACGAAAATCGAAGCAAATACGTCATGTCACTTGGGACACATCGCGAGGAGGCTTGCGAAAAACGAAAACCGAAAAACGAAGGAACGGAAAAAATGTTGGCGCTCAACACACGCGGCTCACTGTCGGCGCGACCTTCGGACTTGACATTGAGCGCGCCGATTCGGTGCGATTTTGACCCGACGCCAATAGAAACCCACACCTGGCGGTGGCTCTTCCTCGAGCTACTGCCGACGTCTGAAGCGGCACGGCGCGAGGATGGTACCTAAGGAGGACAGAACGGTACGCATGAACCCCGATCGCCTGCTCTACGACGCGCTTGCAAACCACCGGTTTTCGATCGCCGAGCCGATCCTGCCTAGGATTCGCGCTCCCTCCAACGGCCGGCCCCTCGCGTCGGGCCCTCTCTCTCGAGGCCCCGTTCCGGGCCCTCGCACCAGCCTCCCCACCGGTTTACACTTGCCCCTTCTCTAGGCCTCGCGCATTCCCGAGAGTCTTCCCATTTTCTTTCCTTTTGTGTTACACCTTATCGTGGGCCCCCCACCACCACCCCGGCCGCCACCACCCCGGCCCGCGATTTGCCGCGGGAAAAAATTTTCGCCACGGAGGCATGCATCCCCACGTTTCCCGGAAATGTTTGGGTTGTCGGCCGCGGATGTGGACCTGGCCTCGCGGAAGAGCCACTTGCCTCGCGAGCATCGCGATCTCGCCGCTACCTGTCGCCGATATTCAATTACTCGGCACAGCGAGGCCACGTTCAAGCGAGTTTCGGCCCTCGCTACGTGTCAATCCGCCTGTAACTTTTCTGCCTTTGTGCGAAATTGACGCGCGAATTCACAAAAGGGCGCCACGGTCAAAGGACGCTTTTGATGGTGGCCGGACAAAAGCGCCGCGGCCGGACAAGGAAGATGCCGAGCGATAGGACGTCGCGGGCCGCAAAAAGTAATTTCTCCTGTTACAATCGTGATAATTGCGAAAATGATGGCAAGAATACGCGGATGGCCGACGATGGGCGACGCTGAAAGAGGAAGACGTTTCTGCCTTGTTAAATTGACTCGTTTAAATTGTGTTAAATCCAATGAAAATGTATGGCGGCATAGAAATGCGTGCTGGGAAAGAGGAAGTCGTAAAAATTACCACTTCTCGTGTCATGACAGTCACGTAGGTGGAATTAGTTACTATACTTTGTTATCAATTTTTAACGCACGGTGGGATGGGGGGAAAGAGGCATTTTTTCGTTTCTTAGACTGGATGACGCTCGAGTTGCATAGAATGTCGATTGATGAAGTCGAATTTTTTGCATTTTTGCTGTCCCGTTCTTACGAAATTGTCATGGGAAGTTATTACGTCGTCATTTTCAGCAAAAATTAGTTTTTTGTTTCTATAAAACAGCTTGTAAAAACCAGTTAATCGTCGACTTTTTCCTCGTTTATATGTTGATTAATTTTTTCGTTATTCGATAGACATTTGCCAATTTAAAAAAATTGTATAACGTTTCTAAATATTTTTCTAAACGAAATAGATGCTGTGCTTGAGAGGAAAATGAAATTTCGCTCTTATTTCATTTTTGCTTTAAAAGAAAGACGAACTGGATAATGAAGTTTTAATTTTATTATTGGCGCTAAAACTGTGATACTGGCAAATACATTAAAGTAGCTTATTCAATGAAAAACAATAGGAAGAAATTCAATTTCCTCTGGTTTAATGCAAAAAATAAATTTTTTAGAAAATATATTCCAAGAAAAAACTTTTGTTTATTTTTACCTATTTTTTCAGTTAGTTAACCTGCGTTAACTAACTGCGTGGGAAGATTTTCATATAAAAAATTATCTTCAAAAAAATGTTTCACATCAAATCAAAGTAAATCGAATTTATTTGTTTTCTTCATGTTAAATCTTACTTTCAATTATTATATTATTAAATGAAAAACAGTTCAATATCGGTACTGCAGAAATCTTTAACAATTTTTCAACATGCCATCTTCTTGAAATGCTAGATAACTATTATTTTATTTCACCATACGTATTATTACATTATTGTTCATTTTTGTATTGGCCAATTTTACGAATTATATTATATATTTATTTTTATTTTTTACATCCGATTACATAGTCATCGTTAAGAAAATACATAAAGAAATTGTTTTTAAATGCTAGCAGGGTACTCAAGTATGATAATTACGAACACATAACTAATTTTCCCCTTCTATTGAATATTAGATTTATTTGATTTATTAATGTAAGCAATGCAAATTTAGTATTTAATTATTCAGTACTTTCGTAGTAGATGTTTATACATTTCCTTTAATGTATAATAATTCATGGCTCGAAGAGCATCAGAATTGTAACACAGTCCATTTAATCTTTCTTAAGACGTTGAATCTCGAAAACATACTGTAAATTTGATATACGTACACAACATTCAATGAAAACAACTAGCAATTTAATGTGTCCATAATTTGTTCAATATGTACATAATTTATATAAATTTCAAATAAATTCATACTACCTAATGTAAAATTTTATAAATTAGGAAAAATTTATAAGAAATTTACAGCATATGAAACAATGTAAACGAAAATACTTTCATTTTTTTATTCATTTTATGTACTTAATAAACATGATAAATTGATATTTTGTAACCTAATCTAACAAAAAATATTAACAAATGTTTCATAACACTTGATTTTGCAGCTAACATAATAAGAGGATCAGATATTGAAAAAATGTGAAAAATTCTTGCAATATCGATATTCAAATGTTTTCCATCAAACAATTGAAGTTGAGAATAAAAATGAAGAAAATGAATGGATTTGCTTTGTAAATCTTCTTTAAATTGATACAAAAGTTTGGTTTCAAAGAATCTTCGATACTTTTTTACATATTTGAACTAACCTAAGAAATATGCGAAAAAATTCGGTAAAGTTTTTTTGTTGAATATTATCGCGAAAAAGTTATTAGAAACTGAATAAATTTGAAATTTATCTAAAAAAAATTATCCAACGAATTTCGGATATAATTAATTTCAATTTTGACAAAAACTTAAATAAAACATGATCGTGACTAGTATGAGTTTAAAATACATGGAACGTATTTTTGAAATATGACTAAATTCATTTTGATATTTTTTCCCTTTTTTTTTTTAAGTGATCATATTTTTCAATCACATTTCAATCACATATTCGATTAATTTTTAATTACTCATTCAAGAAAACAAAAAACAAAAAAAGTAAAAAAAACTACTGATCACTTGGATAATTTTAAGCTGATTTGTTCATAAATAAAATTCTTGACCTTATATGTTCCGCTTGCTATGAATATTCGTAAAAATTAGTCTTTTTTGCACGTAAATTAAGAACGAATTTATGTTCCGTTCAGTACAACCTACAGTTTCTTGATTTTTTACCTTTTTCTTGGCTAAATTTAATTTTCTTGCTAATTTCAACTAGTAATTTTAATAATAGAAAAAGCAAAACGTTAATGATTCTTGGTTTTTTCTACCCTTCTTGTTTAATTATTCATTTTTTTTTTTTTTTTTTTTTTTTTGTTTTGTTTGGTTAAATGGTTTAGGCATTTTTTTTTGTAGGAAATTATTTAAAGACAAAAAGGTTTTTTTTCTTTCTTTTTAATACCTCTTCTAGCTCAGTAGCACTCTCTACATCCAGTATGGTTTTTGTCGTTGGTAAAAAAAAAAACTATATGCCATATATACATAGTTCTTATACAACGACAATTGTG
>JABFOV010006671.1:0-10366 GCA_022817685.1 Aradophagus sp. ZL-2020
GTGCCATTCCGCTCGAAGTCGACGATTTCGTTGATTTTGATAAAGGTAGTCATTAACTCGAAAGTACAACATTGTTTGTACAAACAGACGAGGTGCCTTTTCGCTTGCAGGCAAATGGCGTTTACGATGAACGATTACAATAGTGCGTACAGTAATTTGGTATTTTACCTTTGCCTAAATTTGCCCTCTCTTGTTCATGAAAATCCTACGACTTACAAGTATAAATGTTCGTTCATACCATAAAATCTGAAAGAAAAGCTAAACAATCTGAGAAAGTTAATAGCAATTTTGAAAAAGCCTTTTATCAATGGGAAGTGTTCCCAGTTTTCCAAGTACCGAATTTTACTTCAATTACAAGTTACTGTGACAATTCACAATCAAATCTGAATTTTCATCTCGTATATTACTGACTAAAAAACACTTGTTTTAAAGATAAATCTTGATGGACTTATCAAATTAACTTTTTTAATTTAAATAATTTGATACATAAGAAGAAAAAAAAAATAATAAAATGAACGAATAATAAAATTGCTGTAACATTAAAATAGAAAAACTTCAAATTATAGTTCTCGTTGGTTATCCAAATTTTACTTTCAAATTTCACTCCCTCGTAGCACTCCAAATATTCACTGAAAAACACGAGGAAATTATTTCTGTTTTTATAACCTGATTCCCATTAATGCTCTCAACTATAAGAGCACGATTACACCAAATCCCATTTTTCTTGAGTCATGTCCAACAAATTCTCCATTTTTCATGAATAATTTACGCAGTACTTCGACCGTTATTATTAGCAACTTGTCTATACAAGTTTCACCTTATGAGTTCAATTAGTGTATGGCGAGTAAAGGAAAAGTGTTGCACAAAAATGAACGCAAGTAAGAAGAAGCAATAGCGTAGAAAAGGCTCCTTTGCTAAAGGGTAACGTGAATGGGAAAGGAGCGAGGGAGTCTGACACGATGAAACGAGTTTTCGTAGCGAGCTATCCGGCAGTTATAAATACTATAATAAATGAGGAATGCATGAAAACGACGGTGATAAAATGGACGGAAGAGACAGAGCTTTGGCAATAGGGAGGGGGTATTAAAAACCTTTAACAGACTTTCGGTTTCGTCGCGTTTACATTACGTAACGTGGATAGTTAAATTCACCTTGCATCATAGACAATTGATTTTTACTGCCAATTTTTCGTTTAGACTTCTTTGGGGAAAAAAGGAAACTTAGCAAGTCAATGGACCTTTAATTAACAATTGTTTTTTAATCGACTGCTGAAGCTTTTATAATGTGCTAGGAAATTTATGCATTAAGTAAGAATTACTATCCAAAAATAATAAAGTATATGGAAGGGAATTTTTTTTTTGTAAATTTATAACAATGAGTTGTGTTGGACTTGCAAAAGAAAAAATAGTAATATTTTCATTTTTGTTTATTGTAAATACTTACATATTCTTGTTTTCACTTTGTAAATCCAACAGTAGTTATTTTAACTTTACAAACATTTTCTCCCTGGTTATGCAAAATGTAATACTAATATTTATTTTGGATAGATTATTTTACAGGTCTCTACTGATATATAATTGATAATTGATAGTAAACTTTTTAATTTATTGTGTAACAATTATTTTAAAAGTCCATTGAAACCTTTAAGGGAAAAGGATTTATTAGATTTTGAAACACTTTTTAAGGCCAATTGGTTGATCATTCTACTAATAATTTAAACCTGGTTTGTGATGTCAAATGTAACAACTTATATCGATAGATATAAATAACTTCTTTTCTCAATTTTTAAATAAATCAACTGAAATAGTTCATTAGCTTCTTCGTGAATATCTAAATCATGTGATTTATTTTCAAATAAATATATCGACAGCATAAAAGCAAATAAAATAAAATAAAATATATACTAAATTGTATTTGTCCTCTACGATTTAGATGTATTTTCCAGATAAACTGTGCCGACCACACAAGCTATTTTGGTAATTATCCAAACCAGGAAATCATTAGTGGTAGAGATCAGAATTATTCATCCTTTCAAATTTTGCATCAGTTGATACGAAAAAGTGCATACAAGATATTGATTATTTGGGTGATACAATAAACAAAGGTTTACCGGATCAAAAGCTGCTTTTTCCATTCGTATTGCAAATTTCACCAAAAAGCAATCATGGTGAACAAAATCATAAAAATGAATCATAAACAAATCATTTGCCTAATTCATTTCAGTACTTATTTCTTTTCTCAATAAACAAACAAACTAATTTCTTAAAGTTCAGAATTTTAGTTATTTTCATGAAGTGATTGAATATCATGAAAATCAACTAGTGCTTTTTTCTTAGTGATTCCTTCTTGTTTTTACTATCAGTCGGCCATTAATAAATCAATTTTCACCTTTGTTTATTGCAATGCCATTGATTTTTTTTTCCCCATAAAGTGCTGCGAAGAATGCTTAAAGAATAATTTTTCTTTGTTCGTTTTCCACGCAAATACGCGCAGCAGTACCAGGGACTTACCAGCTGCGTGTATTAAAAGAAGGTGGCCGGTTGTCGGGTCCCGGACAATCTGAAGGCCGCCTTGCAGTCCGACCCCCATTTGTGGAAAGCTCACAGGTTCCATGGGTATTGCTACGAAAAGAAAAGTGAAAATAAAATAGACAAATTATAGGAATAATGAAAACAATATTAAACACAAGAACAAGCCTCAGATCGACTTTTCTCTCTAATCTTAATCTCAGCATGTTTTTTTTTTTTTTTTTTTTTTTTTAAATCAGCTTTATCTTATCAATTTAAATTAATTTTGAAAACTGAACATTAATAATTCAGAAACGATAGTTTTTAAAGTGAGGAACATATTATACATTAGAAATTTATTCTGAAAATTTATTAATAACAAATTTTCTTTTCTCAAATTGAAACAGCATTTCTGAAAATTATTATTTTTTACTAAAGTAATGTAAAATTATATTTTTAATAAAAATCAATTTTTAATATGAATTATCGTGATTATACAGTAATTCCGAATTATGATATCACGAAAAAATTATTTAATAAAATTGTTCTTATTATAAAAATGATGTTATATAAATAATATAAAAGTCACTGTAACTTTCATTAGAAAATTTTATTATTAAAGATGATTTATTAATTATAACGATTATTCATCAACGTTATTTGTAAAACTGTTTTTTTTAATTGAAAATTTGATATTTTCTGTGCTTATTCTTGTAAAACGAAATAAAGAAAGCAAACAAAAGTAGCGCAAATCATAAAACTGATTCTGCAGCGACCGAATGGGATAGGACAATAACATTAGCGAATTTTGACAATGGGTAAACATCACAACACATGATTTTGTTGGGGAAGTTGTATATTAAAATTAATTAAAAATATAACACATTTCCAAAAGGAGCGAGACGGATGAACGTGTCTGTAACTATAATGTACAAATGTCAGACGCATAACTTATAACGCGCAGATCTCCAAAAACCAAGTCTTATCTTGCACACGAGAACTGCAATTACAACATCGCGTCGCAATAATTTCCTAAAGTACAACACTGTTGGATTTCCGCATTTTTAAGCTGGCACTTCCAAACTTCCAAACTAGTTTCATAAAGCAACGTAATTTAATGTTTTCAGTTGTGAGATCGCGCGTTCGGTTAAAAGTGCGCGCCCCGGGAAGTTTGAATTTGATAAACCATACTCGGGATTCAAGCTTGCGGTCCTTGGAAAGTTTCGTGCAGTTTTTGCAAAAGTGTCATTTCCTGCGATGGCGCGTGAAAAGTCTGCGACGTCAGTTAAGCCAATGAAGCTGAAATTTTGACCTGTAAGTAAAGGCATTCAATCTACTTCTACGAGCGGCGATCAAGTAAAATTGTCAAATAATGTCACCTGTAAAATTAAAGTAGTGGATAAACATTTAATTTGAGATCATCATTAAGGTTTGTAACAAAAATACTATTACAAAAAAAAAGTCTTTTTTCAAGTTTAAATGCATTCATTATATCATGTATTATATATATATAAAATATACAAAAATATATCGTGTATCATACTTTTATAATTTTAAATTCTGATTCACGCAAAATGTATAGATCTTCAAAAACAGTGTTTTGAAATTGAACACTGTAAAATCAAAGCTGAAATTAAAATTCTAGCCAATGAAATCAACCTGTTTCAAATGCAGAACATCATCAATGTTTCATCTTAAATTTTAAATTTACATATTTTTTGCATTGCCTATTGATTGATCGCTTAAAAAGCGTTACAATTCTAAATAATATTTAAAAAGTCCTTCACTTTCAAAAATTATAATTATGCCGAAACTAGTAACTTTTGTAAATTCAAGTAACTTCGTCGTACGTTTTTCGCAATATTTTCTCCCAAACGTTTGCTCAGTTCTATAAATTCTATTTAATTGTCGCAACGCATTAATTATTACGAGTCATTAAAATAACAATAAATATTTTCACATTAGCACTAAATGATCCAATGACGTAAGACAAAAAAAGGAAGAAAGACGAGGAATCAATGTTGCGTCGTAGATGATTTTACTTTGAAAAATCGGCATCGCGCGTTAATAGTGCGAAACGTGTTCTTGAACAATGAATAGTTTATAGCGCAGTGTTGTAATTTCAGGATGAATGGAAATTGCGACGTTAAGGCCTCTAATGTATGTTAAGTTACACCCATGTGTTTAATGCGCGAACAACAACGCAGTCTTCGGGAATGCAAAACGCAGCAACGGAGTAACAACGTATTAACGATGTCGAGTGCGAAGCACCGCCATGCTGTGTATAATTATATTGTATATACGTAACTGCGTGTTATAAATGAGCAATACTCGCATCGTTCTGGAAGTGAAGTAACGTGTGTATTAATTTTCGTCGTGCATTTCAAAGCGCGCGTGCTTGCGTTAACGTTTTGAAATTGAATCAGGATTTCATAAGAGCCGTTTCAACGTTTCTTTTGCGATCTCCTCGCTCGTTATCGTACATTATAGTTACTGGTTGGATGTTTGCTCTGGAAACGGGGATAATTTAAAACACTCATGTAAATGTTACGGAATGATTGCAGAATGACCCTCCAGAATAGTGCACCGACGAAAGCGGTACTTCCGTCAAGTCGTCGTACATTTGGTTCTTATTAAAATTTATGCCACTGACAAATATTTGCGAAAATGTTTTCAGTGGATGTACCATGTTTACCGAGGATTCGATGTATTAAAGAAATGTGTTATTGAGGATGCTTTTATAATTTAATGGTTTGCTGAAAAATTATTAATCGTTTGTAGTTCCGAGAAAGAACATTTGTGTTGGAACAGAACAACATTGTTTATATGCGCACGCAAATGTTTGCCAACATTTCTTATTACAGACAAACCGTAGATATGGTACGAGTTTCATTGAACAAACAGATATTATTTTCAGTTTTCCTCGAATTTTTTTCGGTGCATAAATATTTAAATAAGTTCACGGTGATGTAATTTGAAACGTGATATATATCTGATGTATAAATAGATCGCCTTTTTTTTGCAGATAATAGATATTTATGATTTATTCAATTGAATGATCTGATCTTCCATAGTTGGAACATTGGTAAGTAAGGCGAGATTATAGCGTGGCGCTGCTCTTTTTTTAGATTCCAGTAGGTGATGACGCTCAGTTTGTACTTTTTTTTTTTTTTTTTAAGTGGACCAATCAAAATTGAAGTACTAGTGATATCGCTTCTGATCAGATTTTTCTGGTATTATGATTTATGTTGGAGGATCAATCGAATAAACGTTGGAGATAAAACTCACTAAAATGTACCATCCTCTGTGACTAAAAATACACCATAGAATCATGTTTCTGTATTGTCTTTTTTTCTTCTTTGTGTGCTTTTTTTTATATTTCTTTCGAAAAATGTTGGATTACATGATTTGTTGATATTTTCCGATAATTTTTTTTGTATATAAAATTCCCTAATTTGTCCTACTGTTACAGAAAGTGGCCACCAAATAAATGTTGGCATTAATAATTTGTTGACAGAATAAAATATAGTCCATGAGTAGAATAACTTTCGTACAGAAAGCCAAAATGTGAAAGTAATACGCAACTATTTTACATACAATGAAAAGAATAATTATTGGACCTATAAAATTTTAGTGGGGAAATTGGTGGATACATATAAATGACCCACTTTTGACATAATACTGGTTGTCAGATTTTGTTATCAAGTAGTAATTTGAATACAATTTATAACATAAATTTCAACATAAAAGTTGAAATACAGAGTTAGTGGAAAATATGTGCTTGCAAGTCACAATCAATAAATTGCAAAAGAACATCAATCTAACGTAGTTATTTCAGTGCTAATTAAATCATGGAGAAAATAGCTTTGACTGCAATAACCAGTAATGTTTATTCTAAATTGTAAATGCCGCGGTTCGATTCATTAGATTTTAAAGTTTAATTTTAATTTTAATCTACGTACACTTGACATTTACAAATTTAAAAAAAAAAAAAAAAAATATATAAGAACCAAGACAAAAAAGTCTCGCTGTTTTACACCCTAACACAAAATACAAATATTCTTTAATAGTAATAGTATAATATTACAATATCGTGTACATCCACTAAGAAATTTTTGGGATGTTGCCAACCTACTCGGGTAGATCTACTGGTGATTTGGAAGCAGACGCTTGAAAAATAATGTAGAAACAAGTATTTCACAATGGTCCTTTTTGATAAACTTTTAGTGCCTCCATTGAATGAAAGCTGTCTTAGGGTCCCACCAAAAAACGCCAACATGTCTACACTGATAAGATACATTTGTTACACATAAGCTATTTATTTCCCTCTTTTCTTCTTTCCTATGGTGCTTTCTTGATATATTTAGAGGGAGAAGTTGTTTAAACTGAAAAGCACTATTACAATCACTGTAAAAGTATAAACTAGACCCCATTCTGATCGCTCAACTTTTACTCTTTCTCATACTCTTAATTACCTCATAGAAAAAAATAATTACTCATTAATTTGAATTTGCCAGTACATTAATCAGAAGTTTTCCCAAAAACTATTTCACTTGTCGTCTCGAGTAATACATGTCGCTTTTCATACATCATCAAAAGAAGTCATTGATCAAAGATTATCAGTAACAAATGTCGTACTTGATACAATCATTTTTCTCGTTGATCTGAAACTTATTCGACTTAAAATTTTTTGGGTGACCACCAAACAACCAAACGGAAACTACCTTGAAATCTGACCCTCGTCCAAGATACAGTCTAATCAGACTACATTAGCCGAATCGTATTTTTTAATTAAGTAATAAACACAAGCAGTGATTTATCCCGTCGTTCGAACAAGACAGTTTCAATGAAAATAAATACTGGTCTTTCCTATTATAGCAACCCAACATATCCTTATTTATTCCACTGCCAAGACTTGAAAAACCGCACTGCCAGTAAATTTCAATTACAATTTACTCCGAACAAAAGTGCCATTCAAACTAATTTATTCCCCCCTGCCCCCTTTTTTCACTCGGACCTTTAATCATTTTTAGCTCTTTTTTGTCCCAAGAGCAAAAAAGGTGGCGTGTTAAGAAAAAGGAATAAGAAAATAGAGAGAGAGAGAGAGAGAGGATAGGAACGTACCTGCGGCTGCGGCGGCCGCGGCTGCGGCCGCGGGGTACTGCCAGAGCGTGGGCGGCCAGGTAGTGGCCGCGGTGGCGGCGGCGGCTGCAGCTGCCGCGGCGTTGCCTGTGTTGGTCGCAGCGCTGCCGATGTTTCCCAAGCTGGCCGCGAGGGCGGCGTTGAACGAAGGGGGCAAGTTGCCCCCGGCTGGGAACGCCAAGTGGGCGGCCCGATCGTCCCCTCCCGGGGCACAGTGCAGCACGGTCGTGCCTCCCACCGCCATGGCCGTGCCGCTCCCTGAAACATCAATCCCCACCAATATTAGACCTCTCCGTCTGCCGCAATCGCTCGCTCTCACTCGCACCGTCAGACGTGCTATCTTCTTCTACCTCGCTCGCTCCCTTCTGCCCCCCCCCCGCCCAATGCCCCCCGTCCTCCCACTCCGCAGTTCTATCTAGTTAGGGAGCCGAGTCTATGACACTTCGGCTATTTGTGTATGAATAGTCAACTTTTACGTCGTTTTACAGCGCCCGTAGGGCCGCTGCTTGGATTAAGAGGTTGTTGCGTGGCACGTTCTATGATTTGTTACCGCTGCTTCGCAATGCTCGTGTCTCGTCGTTTTCCAAACTGTTATTGCGAAATGATTGCGTTTTTCGTGGTTCGTCTTCGCGTTTTTCTTGTTGGCAGTTTAGTTAATTTGGCTTTTTGACTTTGATGGGAGAAAGAATGTCGGTGGAGGAAAATGTGGCAATGTTGTTCAGGTTGGTTTGATTGAACGATTGGGTACTTGGGTGGAAGTCTTGATCGATTTTGTTTGATATCTGAGTGTGATTGAAGCTAAAATGATTTTGTCACTTCAATCAAAGTTTGGATGAAATGAAGTGAAATTGTGACACATTTTGCAAAAAATGTTGTCAAAGTTTTGGGATAATAAATGAACAGTGCAACATGCACTTTCGATGCATTTTTATACAAAGTGCATCTTATATCGATTTCTTAATCAAACATCTGAGATAAATCTAAAGTCTTTTACAGATATTTATGACTTTTTTAGTTTTCTGAGAAATCGGACGAACTTTTATGCAGTCAAAGATTTCTGCTAGTACAATGCAACTTTTTTAAAAGTGCACTCTCATCCAGAGAAAGAATGAATGTACCTGGAGAAACGTGAAGTTTCTTGAAAGTGAAACATTTGAATCAAGAAATGTCAGTATTAAAATTTGCAAATTATTTTGAATGTGTTTTTTTAATCAATGAAATCGTAAAAACCATTATAGAATAATAAGGAATATCATTTAAATAGTAAAAATATATCGATTTTATCATCTAAATAATATTTTTCACCAGTAGTACTTTACAAGTACTCTTTTACGAAATTAAGTAGTACTCCCATTACTATCTTCAAATCAATTGCATTCTTTTACACAAAGTTTTGTTCAAATTTATTCAGAATCATCCTAACTCTATTTATAAAATAATAATATTTATGTATTTTTTGCATTATTGACATTAATGTCTTTATTCTAATTATTTACATAAAAGTCATACATAGAATTCTCAGAAGTTTTTGTGAAGAATTTCCTCGTAAAGTATAATCTCACATTACAGCATTCTTGTACGAAAAGATTTGCATAACAATAAAATATAAGATGTTTTATAATTTTCGCTTCGTGAATAAACATTTACGTGACTGCCCAAACAATCCTCTAACTATATGCAGTCTGGCAAACACCCCTTTTGCGTGTTCCTTAACTTATTTATCATTATGGTATAATGAGTTGCCAACTTTGCCCTATAATGAATGTAACGCCAACACAGCATTTATATTTCAAAGTTGATCAGTTCGATACACAAATCGACGTTATAAAGTTTCGAGAATCAAAGTTTATCACGTGAAGCTCATTTTTATTTAGCTTAAGCCGCGCCGATAAATTTTGTTTTTCAACTGAAAAACGATCAACTTTATCTAAATAATTTTATGTAGATTGACTTTAAATGTTTTTAATCTATACTTTCCATTATTATTTAAATTTCAATGTAAAACTAGTTTAATTGAATGTACTACTTGCCTGTTTATTGTATAGCGATTAAAAACGTTCAATTTAATATTCAATTTGTATGATATCATTATTTTAATATACGTGAAATTAAATAAAGAAAATAATATGACGGAAGATTTTCAATAATTAAAAATAGATGCGTAATTTATATATTTTTAGAATTGAAAATTTAAAATGTTTCAAAATTTTTTTGATCGTGTTTTTACTTGCTTGAAATAACGTATCAAACATGAAAATATATGCAATACATAGTGTGGTAAAATGTATTAGTGACAGTACAATTTATGATTTTTCTTTTTACGTCTATTGCTTCTCGATTGCAAATAATCTAATGACGTTTTATCAAGTCATTCTTTAAGAGAACGACCACCTTAAACTGAGACATTTGTTACACCTATTATTGTTATATGTATATTGAAACATTCCTCAAGTGCGAACATAGAAGCTTTATTCCGAGTTGATTAATCACCCGCTGAATGCAATTTACACAAATCGCGTATTAAAAGGAGGGACGGGCCATCATTCCAACACCCCTCGGTTTCCCCTTAAGGAGCCGCCCCTGCTGCTTCTTGCTGGCGCGAGCACGAAATGCCTCTTTATGTCTTCTACTTGCCGCTTCGCTCTTTTTAACTGCCTTTCCAACCTACTCCTTTTCTCCTCGATATGGGCCCCGTTCCTCTCTCCCCCTGCTCCCGG
>JABFOV010006672.1:0-10364 GCA_022817685.1 Aradophagus sp. ZL-2020
TGTTTGGTCATTATTAAGAACTGTTTCTTTTAATACTCGGTTGTGACTCTCGACATACGCATTGGTACAATATGCAATATCTGGACTAACAAGATCCATCATAATTCCTCCCCATAAAGGAGCGTATGGCATAAAAGTTAACACAATGTATTCAGCAATTTCTGGAGCATAAAATACATTTGTTTTTTCGACTACATCGTATTCCGAATCGCTAATTTGTTTCTTATAAGGGTTATATTTTATATAATAGTGTTTGTAAAAAGGAGAATTTGCATATATTGCTGTGCTTTGTTTATATGTGAATTCAAAAATAGTAACAAATTTTTTATTCATGTCTACATCTTCGTACCTTTTTTCTGCTTCAAGACGATTCCACGCCTCTTCTCATTTCAACTTTTCGCCATGTCATAATAACATACTATTATCAGCTCTTTCCTTTTTTTTGTTAATAAAATAGTCATCACTTCTTGAAAGACAATATCTAAAATGTCAGTTTTTCTGCACAACATTAGGTGAGCCATAAATTCTAACATCATTCCTTTAACAATTTTGTATGCAGAAAATGTTTTTGTTATTGTACCGGATACTCTTTGTTAAATGTGAGCCCAACACGTCAGAAGAATTGTTAAGCTGCTTGGCCATTCATTTGTCAACGTATAGTTATAACATATATCCAAATATTCTCCAAAATCCATGTTGTTGAAACCAAGCATGCTTCCTTTTAATAACGCCCAACTCCAGTCAACAACAATAGCGGTTGCGAATGGCCAAATGTGAAAATGCTCAATAATAAAATATTTTAAATTTATCATCATTATGGGTATAGATTGTACAGTATGCAATTCTGTAATAAGTTGCAAAATTGGCAAGACAACGTTTTCTAACTTTGTTACTATGCATACAGTAATACATAATCCTTTTTGTCGATAAATGATGTGGCTTTCGCACGACATTTCCTGTTGCATCACAATGCAAAATTATTGGTTTTCGTTCTTTTGAGTTATCCGACATAGAATAGTTTAAAACTGTTTCAATTTGTTTTTTGCTAAAAACTTTTTGTAAATCATTTTTTTGTCTGTTTATCCTCCAGAGTTCGGTAAGATCAGAGACATCATCAGATTGTATAGTCAATCTATTTTCTTTCCTTCTCTCAGAAGTGATTTTCCAATATGTTACAACATTTCTCAAATTTTGAGTATCACCATCACAAAATCTTTCTATATTTACTTTTAAATATTCTTCTTCACGAACTGGTTCTGTCGACTGGTTTTCCAAACTTTCCTTCATTTTATTTCGTTCTTTTCCTCTTATATGTTGATATACCGAACCTTCACTGCTCGAGTGATGGCTTACAATGTCGTGAGAACTTAATATTACAAGATCGCAGTAGGGATCATCAATGTTAGTAATATAAAATTTGACTATATATTCAACTTTATATGGTAAGGTACATTTAGCGTACAAGGATATATCGACATTTACTTTGTTTTTTCGTGTGTTATAGAAGCACAACTTACAAGTGCATTTCAATTCTTTTCTCATAATGTCTTTAATAATGTAGCGACATTCATCAGCAATTAATTCTCTTTCACTGATTATTATTTTCGATATTAAAACATTATACGTATCTAAATGTATTTTATAAACTTCATTTTTAGTTTTCGTTCTTTTTTTTTCAGTTGTTTGTTTTCGTTGCTACTCTTGTCAGATGTATCACTATTGTCACTTTTATCACTGTCTTCATGTCCGTCAACTTCTGATGAGTGTGTTTTATTTTCTGATTCGTTTGACGATGAATTTTCATCATTGTCCTTCTCCATATTCTTTCCTTCATTGAACATTTCATTTCCAGATTCGTTTGACGATGAATTTTTGTCATTGTCTGTTTCTTCATTATTTCCTTCATTATATGTTTTATTTTCCGATTCGTTTAACGATGAATTTTCATTATCATGGTTACTTTTAAACTTTCTTATGTTACTATCCTTATTACTATGGTCATCAGATAATTCAAACATGTTATTTCGCAAGGTAGACGTATCATTTGATACTAGACTATCATTGTCTTTTACTTCTTCTTCGTTAAATATTAAATTGCCGTCTGATAACGTTTTGAAAAAGGTACATTTCTCATTTTCATATCTGTACATTTTATTGTAATCATAAAATTCTTTTTCGCTTGTATGGTATGTATTTCTGTCTTGAAGCAATAAATGTTTCCCATCATTTTCAAAAAAACTGTTAGTGGCCTGATTAGGACTCTGTAATTGCAATGACGTAGTAGATATAGGAGAATGCAAAATATTTTTTTTTATATAAATTTCGTTCTTTTGCGTGCACACTAGCATATGATTCAACATTAATATTGATGTCACTGTCATCAGGAAATTCATATATATTGGAATTTGAATGAAATTTCTGGTCTGTTGAATTTTTTGTCATTACTTCTTTTGCATTAGAGTCATGTGTAATGTTATCTACATTTCTACTTAAAGAACAACTATCTTCAATACTCGAATTTTTCAATATACTGTGAAAATGTTTATTTCCTTTAACCGTTCGTGGTAAATTAATGCAATCTGCTGACTCACTTGTTTTAGTAACTGTAAAATGACGTATAAGAGAAAAATTACCGTCTTTTTCAATGTGAACTTTTACTGGTGTCTCATATAAATCCGTTAACATTAAAATTTCAAAATCAGATCCACATGTATTACATGGTGCGGTAGATAAGTAATGAGACTGGCCGCCGCGCGGCGCTCCAGTCGCTCGCAGAGCGGTCCCATCTGCAGGTCACGTGGTCGGGGATCTGAGCTAACAATAGAACCGGTTCTCAGTCGCATTGGAGCTCTGGTGCAGTAAGGGGCGAGCTTCGCGTGTTACGCTGTTTGTGTGCCCGTGACACTTGTAGAAACGCTGATAATGGATCGCTCGATAGAACAGCGTTATGCAATCAAATTTTGCTTTCGGTTGGGAAAAACTGCTGCGGAAACTTTCGCTATGATTACGGAGGCCTACAAAGAAGACTCCCTATCAAGAGCTCAAGTGTTCCGGTGGTTCAATCAATTTAAAAACGGGAAGGAATCCGTTGAAGACATGGAACGATCTGGTCGCCCTTCAACGAGTCGTGTGGATGAAACGGTGGCCAAAGTGAAAGAACTCCTGGACTCCGACCGTCGTTTAAGTCTCCAAATGATTGCCGATGAGGTCTCCGTGAATAAATTTACGGTTCATCAAATTGTTACGCAAGATTTGATGATGAGGAAAGTTTGCGCAAAATTGGTTCCCCGAGTGCTCACTGCCGAACAAAAGCAACGAAGAGTGGACGTTTGCCGTGAAATGTTAAATGAATTGGAAAACAATCCCGACTTTTTAGACAACGTAATAACAGGCGACGAATCGTGGACATTCCAATACGACCCGGAGACGAAAGCCCAGAGCTCGGAGTGGCACACACCGGCATCCCCACGGCCGAAGAAAGCAAGAATGTCAAAGTCACGCGTCAAGACAATGCTGATTGTGTTTTTCGACAAGCGGGGGTTAATTCACGAAGAGTTTGTCCCTCAAGAGAAAACCGTTAATGCCGCATTCTACAAAGAAGTTCTTCAGCAATTGCACAAAGCCATCAAACGGAAGCGACAGGACCTTGCTCAACGCTGGCGTCTTCACCACGACAACGCTCCGGCGCACACAGCGTTCCTCGTGACCTCCTACTTGACCCGAATTGGAGTTGAAGTTCTGCCACAGCCACCATACAGCCCTGACTTGAGTCCTTCTGATTTCTTTCTATTTCCGAAGATCAAAAGATGTCTGAAGGGTCATCATTTCGAAGATATTCCGAACATCCAACGTGCTGTCACGAAGGCACTAACAGGGATAACTCCAACAGATTACAGTGGGGCCTATGAAGCTTGGAAAACGCGCTGGCAACGTTGTATCGACGCCAAAGGCGAATAGTTTGAAGAATTTTAACGTTTTGTACAAATACGATCAATAATTTTGATATTCTAGGCTGAGTCTCATTACTTATCTACCGCACCATGTATTGACTATCGTATAAACTGCATAATCGTATTAATTTGTATATTCGTGGTAAAAACTGTGTAGAATTCTTACTTTTTCATCCCAGATATCAGATATATTTCATGCTTTATCTCAGAATATCGGTTTTCGCATCTAAAGTAACAAAATGCTAAACAGCGATATAAAGAATTAAAATCGCACTCAACATGATGTACTATATATTTATCTAAATTTATTTTTTCACTGTATGTGTCACACAAACTTTTACCACTGTTTTACGATTATTCAATGTTTTGTCATTTTCTACGTTTCTACTTACAATTTCATTGTTAGTGCTACTATTTTTTACAATTGTCGAAATATTAATATCACTTTTTTCCTCTATGTTCGCTGTGTCTTTATCACATTTCACTGCATTATTGTCATTTTTATCGTGCGATATTTCAATCTGTACATTCGGAAATTCTTCATGCAAAACACTATCATCGTGCACATTTTCATAAAATTTCTAGTCGATATCACAATTTCGTGTCGGAGAGATACTCATTTCATCAAGATGACAAATCATATTCATTTCATTTAGTACATTGAATTTATTAATTGATTCATATTTACTATTTTCATTCAGATTATTCTTCTTGCTATTAGAATTTTGATATTTGGATGTATTCCTAATGTGAGGATGTTTTTCAAATAAACTAGATCTTTTCTTCCGTGATACTGTTTTCCATTCGTCAGTAACGTTCCTGCTGAAATCATTTGTACTTGTACATTTTGCGTTGTTCATGTCACATAATCTGACACTGAAATCTGTGAATGTAGCTGTGGAGATGTCTACTTCATTCGTTCGTTCTATATCATAATTTAGTTTTTCATAATGAGTATAACTCTCATTCTCATCTAGCATTTCTTTTCTTTCTTCCTCTTCTTTTACAGAACGTGTATTAAGTATTCCATCTTTTATAGAAATATCGAACAGATGCATTTTAAATAAATCATGTAACAGTTCATGTAATCAATCATTAAATAATTCATGAAAACGTTACTTCTTCCACTAGTTGAACATAGAGCTTTCCCTTACAAGTACGGCTAATCCTTTTAGCATTGTAAAAATTAGTATTATTACATGTACTAAAAATTATTAATAGTATATTTTGCACCAAGGGATGAAAGTGCTACTTTCGGTCCCGAGTGTGAAAGCACTTTCATTCCGTGTTGCAAACGATATTTTTTTTACTCTTTATACCGAAAAAATGCCTACTTGAGTGCCCGAAACAACGTATCAATGCTTAATTCAATATACATGTATACATGTAAGAATTAATGTTTTACAAATTTTTTTTCTGTATAGTTGTCGATAAGGGTTGAAAGGGCGAAGTCTCAATGAGCCCCGGTGGGTGTCGAGGGGGCAAAGCCCCCCGTGGGGGGTTTCAGGGGGGCGAAGTCCCCCTGACCCACGAAAAATACTGTTAATTAATAAGATTGTATGTGATTTATATAAATATTATATATGGATTATATATGGGTCATATGTAGATGATATATAGACCATTTTTATGCCATATTCAATTATATATATTAGTTATTAATATTATTTAATATTAGTTGTTTAACATAAATAGGCACTTTCGGTGTAAGGAGAAGAAAAAAATTATTATTTTTTAATTATTAAGAATGAAAATAAGCAAACATTTAAAGCATTTGGCGCCGCTGGTGGAAAGGAAATTAAACATAATATTTAAAATCACTTTTTTAACTAACTATTCGATTCGTATATTATTTATATTACATTTTGTGTTTATATTATAATAAAAAATATTTGTATTTGATTTATTCGTATAATGTGAAGTAATACATTTCGTAATTTGTATTTTAATTATATTTTCATTAAGATTTTAAAAAGTCCCAGCTCGAAAAAAAAAATTAAAATCACATAAAAAAATGATATTTAAAATCATTTTTTTAACTAACTATTTGATTAGTTGTTTTTATTTATATTTCATTTTGTATTTATATTATAATAAAAAATATATAATTTAAGTAATATATTTTGTAATTTGTATTTTAATTATATTTTCATTGAAATTTTAAGAAGAATCAAGCTCGAAAAATCTTCATCAAATTTAGTATTTAAAAATTCGGATTCCTAATCCACTAAATTATTGATTGTCTTCGGTGTTTCATTTGCCATAGAGGTTAGTGAAATTTCAAAATTATCTGAAAATGAAACAAATGCAGTAAATTTTGAAAATGGAATAAAAATCATGATACAAATTATTAATCAAAAGAATATTTACCTAAATTCATAATAGTTGAAGCACTTGTTGATTTCGGTACTTGTTCTATTGTCTGATTATATGTAGATGATTCTGAAAAATTAATTAGTTAATGCAATAATATTCAAAACGTAAATGTACCAGCTAGCTATAACTGAAACTTTATTGTGTCTTAGTGTCATACATTATATTTTATTATTGAATTAAAAATTTATACAGATTAAAATTAGTAATATTATATAACTGTCAAAATAGTATTATACTTGTAACATGGCATTTTGCCATGTTCCAATTTTTGTTTAAATTTTCGATTTGAAATTTGAAATTTTGAGTTGCCAAAAGAATCAAATTCTCGAGGACCATATTTGTCTATATTATTTACTAATTATTCCATTTTATTTGATCTCTTATGTTACATATTTTGACTTCTCGAGCATCGGAAAAAGGGGTTGAGTTGAAGCTTCAACTTTTGGAAAATTTGAGATTTGGACAACCCTGAAAATCCAGCTTCCTTATCCTGATCCTTGTTCCTATCCACATCCTGAAAACGTTTTTGGGAAGGATTTGGAGATGTCTTGAGTCTTCGGAATGCTGATTTTCGGTTTGACTGACAACAATCGGAGTGTCGAGCTGGATGCGATTCCCGGCTCGAACAAAGGGTTGTCAGTCAACGTTTAAGATTTTTAAATTTATATTGAATTGTTAGATTATTTGAGTCAGATTAAATTGGTATATGTAAACTCAGCGCGAGAGGTCACGAGCGCCATCAAGATTACACTTTGAATTTTTCAAGATTCGAATGACT
Source organism: Aradophagus sp. ZL-2020 (assembly GCA_022817685.1). NCBI lineage: Eukaryota > Metazoa > Arthropoda > Insecta > Hymenoptera > Scelionidae > Aradophagus > Aradophagus sp. ZL-2020. Next base: position 7,105 of record JABFOV010006672.1, read on the forward strand.
TGAAATTTCGAGTTGTCATGGCAACGGCGCTGTTGACCAAAGTTTTTGGGCAACAGCGTTCATTCTTCTTTTGGCAACCGTTAAGTAAACGTTGATATTTTTCTTTTGAAATTTGAAGAATCATTTTGAGGAGCGATATTTGTTTAAGACTAGTTCTGGATTGTGATCGCTCATTTTCTGGTTTTAAGTAAAACTGATTTTTCGGACTTGGCGTTATGTGACCTGCTCGGTGAGTGATTGTACTTTTGGTGATTTTGTTAAATTCGGGTTTCCGGATTTATTCATTTTTGTCGTCACTCGAGTCAGGCTCTTGTAGCCATTTCAGTTTTGTTCTTGTTCGGTATATGAAATAAACTCATTGATTATTTTATAATTCTTGTCTTGAGTTAACTTATTTAATTTAGAATTAGATTTCTTTGAAATTTAATTTGAATTTAGAACTACAGTAAATATAACATGAGATTTGATTGATTAGTTTGTTTAATCTTTTAGTTCTTCTTGATTTAATTTAAATCACGTTTTCAATTCAAATCTTTTGTTCACGTTATATATTATATTGAGATACTTTTTCTAGATTTAATAATGTTAACATTAGAGACACATTTTTAATGTTTTGTTGAAAAACAGTTAAAAATTGAAAAAAAAAACAAAATTAAATCATGACGCAAATAATCAATAAAATCATTATTATACCTAAATTAATGATAGTGGTAGGACCTTTAATCGATTCTACTGATGTAATCGTTGATTTTGTCTGTTGTTTTATTGTTAAATCATCGCACTTTGTATGTGACCAATCCAACTTCCTTTTTTTCAAAGGTGGTTGTGAAAATTACATTATTTTATAAAACTATGAATTTAATCGGGTAAAGGTTAATAATATTAAGAACAAAATTGAAACTATGTTGTGAAATAAATTTTCTAGATACAATAACATTATTATTTAAAGACATTTATTTTTTATGTTGTTGGATATTTCATCGATGAGATGGTTGAAGCTGAGAATAAGAATAGAAATTACACTGTTTTATAAAATTATGATTTTAAACAGGTTGAAATTAGTAACACTAAGAACAAAAATTGGAACTATATTGTGAAATAAATTATCTAGATTTAATAACATTATTATTGAAGACATGACTTTTAGTTTTTTTAGCAATTTTTTTAAATACAATTCATTACCTCTGTTTTGAGTTGAATTAGTTTGAATATTCATTTTTGATGTTGTTGGGCATTCTATTGATGAAATGGTTGAAGCTGGCTGAAAAGTACTGGTACAAGAGCTCCGAAAACCAAAAGTCCTATTTTCTTTTTGCTGGCTAACGAATCATCTACATATCCTTGCGCAACTTTGTCTGATTTCCAGCCGCCTGCCCTTTTCAACATCAGAAGGTCAGCGCCATTGTCCGCCAATAAAGTTGCAGATGTTCTTCTTAAAGTGTGGCCGGTGTAGGAATCAGGCGATAACCCCAAAAATTCAGCAATTATTTTGGACTGTTTGTACATAGTATTGATTCCGATTGGTTGAATTCCACATTTTCCATCACGATAATTAATAAAAAAATCGATTTGTAGGTGTACGTTCTGGTTTTAAATTTAAATATTTTTTTACTATTGAGTAGAAAGGCTCGTCAATGGTAAACTTTCTATCTTTGTAAGTCTTTGTTTCGTTCACTTCTACAACCCATATATTTCCATAGTCGTGAAATTCATTTAATTTTATATTAATGAGTTCATCACTTCGGCACGTGCCACAAAGTCCAAAAATGAGCACCACCTACAATCCACATTATGTTAAACATTTTTTTTTTATTTAAATGAAAAATATTTTCATCAAAATATAATCAAAATATTTTTTTTAATTTTACTTTTTTCTACAAAATTATAATTATTATATACAATTACTTTTTATTACTATATTATTTACAATTACTTTTTCGTCACACCTGCACCCGAAGCGCTACTTCGCGTCCTGTAAAGCGGCACGCGAAGTAGTATTTCGCACTCTAGGGCACAAAGTGCTCCCTAGGGTGCGAAGTAATACTTCGCATGCCGCCACATGACACGAAGCCGCGTTTCACGTACAGGTTATGACGAAAAATTTTGTTCGTTTCATGGCCGTTCGCGCCCTTGATACGAAAAAAACTATTAGCTTCAATACACACCATCGTCATCAAATATTGTCGATCCGGAGCATTTGCTATAAAATGTTGGCACTGGTCACTTGTGAATACTGTTGCTTTATGAGATTGAAAACCTTTTTGTTTTTGTTTTAAGAAACCTAACAAATTCAAATATTTCGAAATATCAACTTTTTCACGCACATTGATAACTGATCTCAGCATTGAGTATCTCGCCCATAGTGTAGACGCTTTCCAGTGTTTTGATTGTTGGTAAAAGTATGCTATAAACACTTTTTCGTCTAGTGAATTCACTTTATTTTCATGTCTCCAATGTTCAAAATGTTCAAACGAATTTACATATTTCTTGATCGACTTAACGGGTAGAATTTCGCTTTCAGCATTCGTAGCTGCTTCCACAATATGTTTTGGTATATTACTGTCGGTACTCATTTTGTCTATTCAAAAATCAAATTCACTCGTATTTTGTTTTAACGTGTTAATTCGGAGATACGACCGTTCCAACGTAGCGCGAAACAATGAGTTCACCTTGTAAGCCGCAATGACAACAGTGGGAGAAATAATTCTTCACTGACCGTTATACTTCTCCTACTGTTTCATGTAAACAGTGAGAGAAATACGTACCATCGCATGTTTAATTTCTCCCATTGCCTCACGTTGGGGTCTGCCGGTATATCAGTAGGAGAAGTATAGACTTCTACACCTCTTTCTGACTTCTCCCACTGTTAAGAAATCACCTACTTTTTCGACCAAAATCAGAGGGAGAAGACGAGTTAGGGAAAGTTATATTTAAAACATATTTCACGAATTCACAATCAACATTCACATATTGAAAATGACTAGCTTCCTTTTCCCCAGTAAGTAGTAAAGCAATTACGTTTTCAGGTTCAACAATTGTATTTTCTGGCTTAAAGTTATGACTTAAAATATATTCATATTCATTCGTATCGGAACCGGTCCTAGTAAAGATCAAGAGGGGAATCCTTTTGAAGAGAAACCAAAGGCGAAACGCACTCCCCCGCGTACGGGTAGTCGAGACGCGGAGCGAACCAAAATCATTCACGACACGTTACGGGAATGGATTGACACCCTCGACGAGGATGCAACTCGACAAGAGTT
>JABFOV010006673.1:0-10363 GCA_022817685.1 Aradophagus sp. ZL-2020
GCCATACTGTATAAAATAACCTGCTCTACACTGAGAAAAACAGATATTCAGATTGATTATCCAGATAGTCAATCTAGATAGTTTAAAATAACAACCATTCTGATTACATATAGAAATTTTACGAAATATAATATGTTGTAGGTTTTGCAACAAGTGTCTCATTTTGAAACATTTTTGTTATCGAGATGTGATCTCAAATGCGACAAATGAAGGCACTTTCGGTGTCTCAAATATGAGATAAATCGTCAAAATGAGACACTTGTATTTGCAATACAGCGATTTCCTATTCAGTCAGATAGATCGACGGTACGTTTTTCCAAAACGAGATTTAAAAATGTCTCTAAGAAATCTAGTTCATTTTTCATAAGCGAGTCCAGCTTTACACATCCTGCGAGATAAACTACCCTGCAACGTCCACTTTTTAAAGCAACATTTATTATGGAATTCCAGGGCAAGACATTTTTTATGCACGTCCAATTAAATTCACTCCCGACGGTAACTCAAGCGTATTTGTAACTTTCACTGGTCAAATTAATTTCATTGTCAATTAGGTTTTCAAGATTCAGAAGCCCTTCGTAATTTCGGAATCAAGATAAAATATCGGAACGAGGGCGCGGGGGAAAAAGCGGCGAAGGAAAGAGGCACCCGATAGCTCGTTACCCGACACCTCTTTAAATATTTATCCGTTCGATAAATAGCCGCTGCGCGCGGCTTTCACGTGATAAACAACTTTTTCCTTTTGTGAGCAAGAGCCATTTAAACTTGAGCTAAACTTAGATTCGCGGCGATTAGGGCCATTGTTCGATGTTTGTTCGTACGAAACTGAGGGCGATGATTTTGTGCCAGGCGTTTTACGAGACAAATTTAGCAGCCTCGTTGATTAAGGAACTGCGTAATTTCATTTTGTCAGTCAAGTTCTTCGCGCCAATATTTTTCGTTTAATTACTAATGTCCGCTTTGAACCGCGCTCGAGAGCAAATATGTTACAGTGGCAGCCATTTTGTTAGCAGAAACAATGACAACGCTTTTCAAAATAGTATCCCTCACTTATAGAAATATACTTAAACATTTATTTTCACAATGTATTAAAAATATATTTCGTCTATATACAATATGTTTTCGACAATTACGAAAACATTTGATATTTATTTTTCGTAAATTCTAAATTGCCTCATTTTGAAATTCAAATTTTTCATCGATCAATAATGTAACTAGTTTTACGCACCTGGAGAGCGGATATTCCGAAAGGGGGTCAAAGGGAGCAGATAAATTTTTTAATTAAAAGTTTAATGACCCTGTAATGATATTTAATCAATGCTAAATATACTTGTCATTGAATGTTTGCAAAACAATCAATCTTTAAGCGAAAATCAATACTCATCGGTAAAATTACTTTTCCAAAAAGAATAATTTATTATCTCCAAAAAAAAACATGGAATTTCCCACCGAATAAGATATTTCCGATAAAATGTTCAGCTAATTTGATACATATTAATTTCCGATCACATATCAACAAATCCGAAACAGACCCGAACTTTCGCAGAGCTGGCCAGTATCTTTGGCCGAATTTCTTTCTGGCAACCGTACACAATTTGCACGCGGCTAAATTAGCCATGATGAACAGGACCGTTCGCGAGAGTCAAACGCGGTCACGATTATCGTCGACCTGGCAAAATAATCGCCATTTCCATACATGAAAGTGGCTACTGCTGCATGTTTATTCATCGTGTGCGAGCGTTCATTACCCACATGACAATATTGGTTGATGGGAATTGCTTGTATCCCATGATACGCACCATTTGATATGCGGGCTCTTGCGTTAGTCTCCAGCCCCGACTCGTACCTGAACCTCCATCGTCACTGTCGCAATCACCTCCACCTCTGCTAACCGTCCACCTGTCACTAGAACAACCTCTTTTCAAACCCCCGATAACAGTTCAGTTCGTTGTGTAAACTTTAAAACATATACACCTCGCCTTAAAAATGAAACAATCTTTTGATTATTTTGCAACTGAAATTCATTTGCACTCTGAAAACATTGTTCCACTTTATACAAAGAGTAGAAAAATTGGTACTGTACAGTACCCACTTTTTCATTCGAAACCACACGGAGAGAAAAAGGTTACGTTGATACAACGCTAGTTCCTGTGTAAAGAAAATCTGTTACGCAAACAGAAGTTTTCAGTTAATGTTTCATGATGTTAGGTTAGGTTTGCCCAACATTTTGTTACGGTAACACCACTGTTAACTTGGAGCCGTTCTAACCTGACCCTTGAGTAACAGCAATGGCAATTCCTGTTGGACCAGCACAGTATTTCTCTCCGTGCACGAATTTTGGATGCAAATTTGAATATGTTATTGCAAGATAGTGCCGCCACGGATGTCAATACATAAATTTGAGGTTAAGAAGAGGAGTGACTGGGAAAATTACATGTAGGTCTCTACCTTACCGGTATTTCACGGTTTTTAATTGAAAACCATTTTAATTAAAGTTGACATGGAAAAAAGTGAACATGACGATAAGTAATTTGACTGTTTTTTCAAATACTTCCGAAAAATGTAAATTTGACATCGATATTTTACGAGTTTACGACATGGCCAGACCAGTCTCGTAAACGTTGTTGAAAATTACAGCAAGTCTTTCTCATACAATTTTGCCTCGAAAATAATATTTTTCGGGCGAAGCGACATTGAATTAAGAAATGTACGATTCTTTTTTACATTATTAGAAATGATTTGTAATCAATACACGTTAGTACGGTTTTGGCGCCAATTTTAAAATGTACACTTTACCATTTGTTTTCACGACAAGTATGTTCGTGAAATTGAAACTTAAGAAGCGTTTTCCGCGCAAAAAAGTGCAGCTCTATTAACGGGCGGGCGAAAGGGTCGATGTTTGCCTGACGTCGCAATAAAGCTCCGGTCAATCGGACCGCGTTAATTTCCCACAATGATTTTCAATTTTGCCTCGCGAGCGCGACAAACGCCCCTTCCCTCGTCTTTCGGCGACCGTTCCATTCCGTTTTGCTTGACAATCAGCGGACTTTGCCAGCGGCCGATGTAAAATTCAAAAGCGGCCGGGCATTAAAGCCGCCGTGTTTTTCGCGCCGGAATATTTGACGCTCGCGGTTGACCGGTCCCGGCCGGGCCAAATTTACATTGAACGCGCGCGAAAAAGTGCGATCGACGATTGTCGGGCTCGCATGTGCCGTAGGCAAATAAAGACAGGCGCGCTGTGTTGACTTAGCGCCGGTAAATATATGTATTTATTCGCACACGGGTGTCCGCCGAGTTCCGGGCGCAAAATTTCCAGCCCGGCGAAGCGGCCATTTCGATTCATTAACGCGCCTTTTATCATCGTCGCCTGTCAATTATTCCGACTTGTCGCGACTTCGTTTGTCGAGCATTCAAAGCAAACGTCCCAATTAGCAACGAAATAAGCTTGTGTCAAGTTGAGTCTCGATGTAGGCACATCTTATTCGGGCTTGCTGCTTCTCGGCAAACGAGGAGCGCCGGAGGAAGCGACCGAATCGCCGAATTTGTGTCGCGGTGAAAACAGCTGTCGGCTCTCTGGCAACTTTTCCCACCGAATGCATTTTTTTCTCATTAACGATATTATTTGTGACCCGTCCGACAGACCGAGAGTCTGGTTCAAAGTTTCATGGACGTCTATTAGTGGTCGCAGACGTCGTTTGGACGTTGTCGCCTCTGAAACTTCGATAAGACAAATAGACTGCTACGTCAACAGCCTAGACTGTTCCGGAAACAGTCTGCGCGTGTCAAGTCGTGTCCGTGGAATTTGCACCTTCGTATACGTGACACGCCATGCAGCGCGTCAAGTATGAAAGATCGTGTTGAGGCGACACAATGAGATGAAACCAATTGTAAGAATTAGTCCAAGGTCCGGACATGTATACATTTACTAATTCTATTCAAAAATAAATTTTTTTTATTATACACTGAGTAAAATAGACTGTTATGTAGACAGTCTGAATTGTTTTGTAAACAGTCTTTAAATGTAAAAAATCACAGTCTACGACTGTACAGTTTTGACTGTTAAATTACATGTTATGTTGCTTTCATTGCGAAAACTACGTACATCGTAATTTGCACGATTTCCTATAGTAATCTGCTTACGATATTATGAGCAAAAAACTTTAACCAATGGTATCACTAGATTTCTCTTTTGACCAATCAGAACATTCAAAATTTCACGACCCACATTGTAGGATATCATGTCGTAACTAATTTAAACCAATGGCATCCCTAGATTTTTTTACTCCAACCAATCAAAACACTGACAATTATGCGACCCACATTGTGCGATATCATTTTCTCAGAGTGAAAAAGGGAAAATCTGAGAAATTGATTCTCCTGGCACAATGTTTATTACTTTGTCTCTGTAAGGATGACAGAAAATGCATCGAGCCTATAAACCCGCTCGAAAGAATGCAATAACAGCGCTCTTGATCGTAATTAATTCCGATCGAAAGTTATGAGATTAGTTTAATTATAATGCATTCAATTGATTCTCTATGGAACAGAATTACAACAGATGCTTTATATACAATTCCGTCACATCACAGTTGTTCTTTTCTTCGTGATGCATCAGATAAGATAGATATATAGGCACAATACACATCGGTGACGGTCGCCGTATCATACGCTATTATCCAGTTAAATAATTCAACATTTGCGTCCTACATGATAAGAGAGAAAACAAACTCTGTTAATAGATCAATACCGCTGACACAATGTACATCATTTAGCACATTATTACATTATCTGTAAACTCGTCATTTTACGTTTCGATTAACTTTCTTTCGTTGGCCCGCTCGCCTCGCGCAACCAACGTTTCGTATTGTGATTACCCCCACTCTGCCAGTAATATCCATTATCCTCGCGTAATGTTTATCCCATTTTTACAAATAATGTCGCTAATTTTTGCGGAAATTACATGATTGATCGCCAAATGAAACAATTAGCCTCATTTTCGTGGACCTCCATTTTTATTTACGCACACTGAGAAAACTATATTGTAGCCGCCACAACAAATATTGTAACGTGGACGATTTCATATAGTAAACTATTTACAATATCATATCATAACTAACTTCAGCCAATGACATTGCTAGATTACTTCATTTCGACGAATAAGCATACTGAAAATTTTACAATCCATATTGTGCGATATCGCTTTCTCGGTGCAGCTTCCAAATTCTATGAATGATTAAGAATCTCACGTATTTATAACATATATACTACATCAATTCTGACATGATAAATTTGTAAGATTGATTTTTAAATTTTCGTTGTATACTACGAAATAAATTTTTTTCATCAACTACACTGAGAGAAATAGATATTCAAATTGATTATCTAGATAGTCAATCTAGATAGTCAGAAAATAACTAATCATTTTGATAACATGTACAATTTTTTTTCACATATTTCATGACCTCAGTATTCACAATGATTATCTTGATATTCACATCAACTAACTAGATATTTACTTTGATTAATTAGATAATTAATTTCTTGACTATCTGTAGAAAATCTTTGACTATCTCCAGATAATAATATTGACTATCCGAAATAGTTAAAAGAACTACATAGATACTTCATTTAACTATCTATTTCTCTGAGTGTATATGTATAACACAAGAAAATATATTTCGTTATAATTAATCAACTTTTGTTTTTTTACATATATAAACACTTGTCATTACTTTTCATTTGAGTTTCGGTAGAAATGTTGACAACAGTTTGAAATTAAAGTTAAAACTATTAGATGTTTCGTTTTTAAAATCATGTAGGTGTTATTTCAAATACGTCATATTTCGGATACGTCAATGAGCAACATTTTATACGTTGACTTGAGAATGCTGTCAAACTTTTAACCGAAAGGTGGAACCTCACGTAATTAGGTATTTGGTTACCGTAACACAATTCTCATAGCGGCAAATGTAACATTAATGCCGGCCAACAGAATTATCAATATCATCAGTAAAACGCACGCAGCATCTCTAAACTAAACCTATTACAATTAATTATTATTATTTAAAAGCTTGCGCGTCTACAAGCGGATAAAATTGATAACTCAAGTATTGATTGATAATTGTAATCATGTTTATTACTACAATAATGATATAATATTTACGTCATAATAAAGGACTATTGTTGAGTCGACAACGTACGAATCATTAGCAACGGTTTTAGTGCGCGGCAAAACATCGGGAGTGAATATAACCAATTTTCGAGTCCATACTTTAACGGAATAAGAAATCCGACGTAGGTTTTGCAAAAAATTCTGTTTATATCCACAGTTACATTGTTAAAAATATTCATAAAATTCTACAGATGTTTCGTAAAAACTGCAACTGATACGACGACACATGTGTCGTAATAAAATTTTTTTACAAATTACCGACAGTCGATAATTGGAGAAAAGCGTCAACAGGTTACAGCATTTAGATGTTTATGAAAATGTGACACAATTTTTTTTTCATATTGTGTTAAATTTTATGACATTTTATGGCATACGCATGTATAGCAATTATTTTAATCTTTAGGACATTATGAGTAAACTTTAGAGTGCCTTCCACTTTATTTATTTTTTTTCTTAATTTTCTTACTTTCATCATATATTAACAATTTATGACGGTAGTATCTCACAATAGAGAGACGAAATTCTCCTCCCCCCTCCCCCTCCCCTCACCCCTCTTCTCCACCACTCCATCGCCCAATGCCTGTCATTCCTTTATTAAAAGACACTTACTATTTATAGCCGTACAAAAATTTAATATAATAATAATGATAATGATAACAATAATAATAATATATGAACCAGTTATATGTAACATAACATGTTTCATACATTTCTTATTCATGTTCAACATATGACATATGAATAATTAATATATTTTCAAATCATTGATTATAAAAGACAAATAATTTTCATATACGACTACACTGAAAATTATTTTTTAGATAATTTTTCTTCTTATACACTTACGAAATATGGCATGATATAGTATCACTAAGGTAAACCATATGATCCCTTTTATTACATATTTCCATAAATTTGCTGAAAAAATCTATTTGCAATACTTGCGAATTTGTATATGTTGCATTCGTTTTTAAGTTTTATTATTCATTATCTTTAGAAAAGCACTAATGAAAATTTATGAGAATTTATGATTAATAAAGAAGCATTGGTGAAAGTGTCGCTGAAATTGGTTGAACCTAATTCACTATTCAATTTCCCCAGCAAGTTTGAAAGTTTGATGCAAGCGGTCTTGGTTTCACGATGTACGTTTAGTATTTTATAACGGGCATTTTTTTTTACGCCCGATGAAAACGTGCTTGTTTTGAAAAAGTGCGCGCTTCCGGCGTCCAATCAGGCACTGGCCAAACGAAAATTGTGAAAAATATGGCGGATAATAAAATGAAGCTCTTTTTAAAATATTCACGCCGCTGATTCTCACGCGTGTGTTAGAAAAGAAAAAAAAGGGAGATAAAATGGAACACGAAGAAAAAGGAAACAGAAAGTGTGGGATCAAGGAAGTGGACATTATCTCGCATAACGTTCGTTGGGAGCAATCTTGATTTGGCGACTGTGTTCCTCCAGAGGGCAGTAATGTGCTAATCAAGTATTTACCATTCTATTACGGAGCGCAGCAAGTTAACCACGTCCCCCACCCTCCCATTTTAAAGCCCCCCAACGTGCATTCTCTCCTCACCAGGCTGCCATCGCGGCGCGTTCCCTCGACTTCCAAGTTGTGCCACCTAATTAGGCTACACACGACTGGCTGGGCGTGACCTATCTCGCGTTAACTGCGTTTCTTTTCCCCTAGTTTTTCGTGAAAATAAAGAAACAAGCAATGAATACAAAATCGAAACCGTTATTCGTGTTTCCTAACAAATCGAATTGACACCAAAGAAAATTCAAAATGATTTTTACTGGCTCCAAGTCGGTTTTTTATTCGCTGTTTTGACAGTATATATATGTATTTGAAGAACATTTTCGCTTGTACAATTTTTCTTTCAGTACATCTAAAAATCGGTTACTTTATTTTCGCAATGTAAATATAAGCATCTCGCAGCGTAATTATGTAACAGTAGACCTCACATTTTCGATACGGTTGTTATTATCGGAACGCTTGTACAATAACACGGTAATTGGAAATCAATCCCAATCAGTCTCAATAATATTTGGTTTAAATATCCTGCGATAATAAACCCATATGATTGTTAACTACCCGTTGATGGAAAGCACATTCGAATTTTGGCTGCAAAAATTTTAATTGAAATGAACCAGTACGAAATTACTAGAGTCATACAGCTCAACTGTTGGTTGCCAGACCCTTATTGTCCCAATAAACCAATTTTTTTAATGAGGTTACTAAAATATTGTCAAGAGTCCTTCTTTTTTTTTATAAAAACGAACGTGCTTTTTATATTGCAAATGTGTAATCTATCATCACAAATAATTCGATGCAGCAGGTTTGGCTCACCTACGTTGTAGAAGGCGCTTTTTAAAATACCAATCCACCTAAGTTGTAGATGGCGCTTTCAAAAGTACAAATGGTCCACCTGAGTTATAGATGGCGCATTCTATAATACCGATGACCCACCTGAGTTGAAGATATTTTACAGCAGATGACATTATTCTTAATAATCAAGTTAATATTTATATTCTATGGATTACAATATGAAATAAATGCATAGGTAGTACAATATGAATCTCTCGTTACAGAACTAGACTAACTGACAAAAATTGACGACGACGACGAGTGTCGCTTGTCGGTTCAATAATAATATTGCATAGTAATTTCAATTTTCATGGTATTATTCTTTCACATCATTCTATTCATGCCCGATCAAGGCGTTGGAAAATACTCTGTCCGATCTCAGAATCACCCTTCTGACCGTCGAGCCGCGGATGAAAAGCGCCGGCAGCTAATCGGGCCGCGGAAAATGAAATACTTGAGGACAAGTTAATGGCAACGTTATTAGTGTCGAGAATCGTTATTCACTCGAGCAAATTGTGCGGGCGATACATTAAACTCGTACTGCAATGTATCACCAGTTCGTTTCGGAACCTTAAGACGCTACGTATTACTTCGCACGGTAACTTTCTTGCAAATTACAGTTCAACTCTTTTTGCGCAATTAATAAGCATTTTATTTCCTTAAATTCGTCTCATTTCGCTTATCCGAAGCAACTTATTCCTTGGTTGATTAATTAATGCGGACCGATTTTCTAGAGATGGAATCACTTTAACATTTACCGACGTACACGAAGAAAAAAATTAAATTTTCACATCTAAGTTGTAAAAATAGGATTATATGTAACAAATAAGGAATTTTAATAAACTTAACCTTCATTTCAGATAAAAGTACGAAGTCGGTACGTATAAAAACTAAAGTAGATTTTCTGTATCAATATCTTTTACCTCTATATCTATACGATTAATTAAAGATTAATTAATTATGCAGAACATAATTATTGAAATCAATATACCTGAAACCGTACAAATCGCACATATTGTCATGGCGTGGAGTCGCATTTGCAATCCGAAATATGATTTCATAATGTCACAAGCTCAACTCGGCCCAACGTTAGCCGATCACGGTGCAACATGAATAAAAGACTTGTACGACCAAAATAGTCAAGTGGTAGTTTTAAGTGTTTCAGCAATTATTAGACACTGTACCCAAACACTGTTGTATATTTCAATGTAATAGTGAAATTTTCACTTAAATATAAGTAATTTTCACAGACCAATTTAAACTTTACATTTCATCGTGACATACTTTTGGTCAGAATCTGACAAGATGCATCAATTTTAGTCATTTTGGAAAATAAAATATGAATCAGGTTGAGATTCGATGGGTACCAGATGTTAAAAGTCATTTTACAAAATGTAACGCGTTACGTTATCGTTACTCAAATTTGGTAACGTTTTGAAGTCACGCGTGACTTCCAATGTTTACACGAAAAAAGAAATCTTATTGCTATTGCCTAGAGTAGTTACTTGAAGCTACGATAAATTGAAAAAATGGCATATATCGACAGCTTTTTAGAACTGTATGCAACGTTGCGTAAAAAGTACTGATATACGTCAACGACAAATCGAAAGACCAGTACAATAAAAATTATAAATGTTACTTTTAAAACGATCGACTTATCATAGTCGGAACATCCTTATCATAAGTGAATTTTCCACTGAATATTTGAACAAAAATAATTCCGGTTACTATAAGAATAAAATCTATTAAAACCGAGTTTTCTTATAAGTAGAATATAAAAATGTATAATAATAAAAATATGTCATTATAAAATTCAAAATATTATTCAA
>JABFOV010006674.1:0-10363 GCA_022817685.1 Aradophagus sp. ZL-2020
TCTTAATATTTTCGAATCAATATTATTTGTCTTTTGAAAATGAAGTTTTTTTAAAAATTAACTTGTTTCATATTTACACCTGTAACAATTTTTTAGGAAAAATAAATCATAAATGTTACAAAACAGTTTTCGATAAGTTCTAATTTGTTTCGAATTATTTTAAATACAAAAAAAAATAATAGGTACCATTAGATTAAAAACTTTTATGGGATATACATTCATTTCGTAATATTTATAATAAGACTTAAATACTCAGTTAAGAAAGCAATATTTGAGTCACTGACGACTCATTGACGACTTGCTAGCGTCCCCGAAATTGGTTAATCGATGAAAGTTATCGGCGTTGTCAGTCATAATCCTGAGAAAGCTATCGGATATACAATACTGACACTAGCGGCAGGGCGAAATTGAAATTTTGCGCGCGAGAAGTGCAACAGTAAACCTTTTTATTAATAATCTTGGCACAGTATATCCAACGGACGCCAATACCGGAATGACAGAATAAATGATAAGCCAAAAGCAGTTTAGAAAGTAACAGGATGTTTTAAACTTGTTTTAATACATTTGGACTTCAATTCTAATAGAAAACTATTGCTTTTAAAGGCAACCAGCGAAAGTGATTTTTGCTTATTCATCCTAAAATATGTGTACATTAAATTTTGTTGTAAAAAGTATTTTTTTAACTGAAGATTAGAAATGTCAATAAGAAATTTTGGCTATAACATGAAAACATGGCTAAAACATGATTTAATCCTTTTTGAGCCTGATTTCTTGTTTCATCAGGTCGTTCCAGTCCGTCTTAGAAATTGCAATGCCGGTATATCGGGATATCGAGTACTGGGATATTGTCCAATTTTTTCCTGTATTTAAATACCGGTAATGTATTTTTCAAATCTCATGACATGAGACCCATTTAGAACGCATAAGGTGTTATTTTTACGATGATAAAAATTAAAAATCAATTACTTAATAACTCTTTTCAAAACATTTATCAAAGAACCTTAAATTAAAAAAAAATATCATTAAAATATATAAGTTTTAGTTTTTTTATATATTGGTATATTTTGTTTTTATTCTTTAAAATTGCAGTTCAAAATTTAATTTAATTAGTTAGTAGAGTATATTACCAAATTACACTATAGTAACTAGTTACTAAACATATTTTTAATCTTTAAAAATATATTCATTTACATAGATTTTCAAAATGATAACTATTTTTGATATAAAACATTGTTTTAACAAAATAAATTATTTAAATTATCAAATTTAAAACAGCAGTCTTATTGTTTTGATTTTAAAACATTTATTTTTAAAGTGAAACCGCGGTCAAAATTAGATAAATTAAATCAAAATTTAAATCTTAATCGGTGAAACGATTTGCTCTCACGTTTTTTTGCAAATCATTTTAGACACAACTAAGTTTAAGCTTAATATTATTTTTATTTTTCTAGATCCATTATGAAATGAATGGAATAATAAAATTTATTTCTCACAAAAAAGAAAGTGATAAATCATCACAATGGTTTTACATTTCGATTAAGAAAAATAAACGATTTGTTAAATTTTAATTAATACTGGTATTAATACCGGAATCCCGGCACTGCCTACACAAAATATCAGAATACCAACAATGGTATGGTAACAATGGTTTTGCAGTGTCTAATTCCGTTTTAGTCGGGCTAAACGAATTAGACTTATCGAGATGAGCCCGATTTTCTGCCTCACTCTCCTACGTGCTTACTTAACGTTGAAGTTTCTTGTCGTAAAAATAGTTTTAATTTATTCAAGAAAACATATTATTTGCTGATATTCAACTATTTTTATTTCATACCTTACCTTATACACTTTACCTTGACCAGCACATTTTTTTAGGTTTTCCAGGTAATGTTCGAATTTCCGCTTTTCTTGATCTGTTAATTCATCGCAAACTTGTTGATCAATATCGTGCAAAGGAATTTGTTTTTGTAGTTGCTGCTTTCTTAAAGCAGCTCCTGGAGAATCTTTAATTGGAAGTTTATCGACGGGAAGAGCATTCATGTAATCCTCAGCTATTTCTTTAGACGTATTAGGTGGGATCCATTCAAATATTGTTTCACTTTGTGTTTGTTGCTCTTTAACACGTAAACCTTTAAACAAAAAAATACATAAATTGAAAAAGACATACGTTGAAAAATCTTTGAAATGTTGTCTTTCATCATTAAATGTTTTACTTGATGTAAGTTCTAGTAAATAAAAAATACGAAATGTTGTAATAGTAAGAGTTGCAATATCATTTCCCATTAAATTTTCATGATAATGTATTACATGATAATATAATATTTTTTGACGAGTATAAAATGTTTGCGAGACATTCTAGCCTACAGCAATTTTTTCAATTTTAAAAAAAGTTGTTTTTGAATAGTGGATTGTATAACCGTCAATTAAACTAATATAAAATTAAAAAGTCAGATATTATATTACGTGTTAGGCGTTTCCTCAATTTGTTGTTGGGACCAAAGAGCAAGTCAAACTGCGGGAAGTTATCGTCACTGACGTCATGTTCATTTCGACTACATTTACAATTTTTGCAAATCTTTCGCCAGAAATGAAGGTCAAGTCCAGGACAGGCAACAGTACACGTCAAACATGGACTTCCAGCTCCAACTTCATGTGCTAAACGTGGCTAAAGTGTGAACAAAAACAATGTATTTCATTTAATTATTATTTTTGATGGATATTCACTTAAAATATATTTTTGCCAGCTCTCTTAAAAAAGTCTGGATCATGCGCGCAAGCCAGACATCTGCCAGGCGCATACCATACCCTTGCTGAATTGCAGAAATCTGAACCTTCGCAAGACTAGCTGGACCAATTTCAATGCAAACATTTCGCTAATTTCGTAAGTATACAGAATTTAGTAAATATACATATATTAGTTGATTAAATTTGGAAATGCTGAGTATACATAAAAATGTAAAATATCAGAGTAAAATGTCATAAAAGATCGTCATTTAGATTTTAAAATCAAAATTTAACTGTTGCTTTTTGCTCTTCAAAACAAAAAGAATTTATTTTCAGGTTATAGTCACTATTAGAATAATAAGCTAATTTAGTCCTAAAACGGTCTTGTCTACACGTTTTCAGACAGAAAATCGTCATCGCAAATAAAGATTCTTAATTAATTATTGTAATATTCCTTTATTTATACGAACTGTAACAATTTATTTTATACTTTATTGGGTTTGGCGCACGTAGTATATAGAGGGCAAAGGAACGCCTCTAATATAATGA
Organism: Aradophagus sp. ZL-2020; assembly: GCA_022817685.1. Classification (NCBI taxonomy): domain Eukaryota; kingdom Metazoa; phylum Arthropoda; class Insecta; order Hymenoptera; family Scelionidae; genus Aradophagus; species Aradophagus sp. ZL-2020. Next base: position 3,271 of record JABFOV010006674.1, read on the forward strand.
ACAAAAAATCAATTTTAGTCTTACAAGTTTGATGACAAGATTAATTAAAACACACAGTTTGAATTTTTTGAATTTACTAATTTTGGTTTGCAAAATTCAACACGTGCAATTCACATTTATTAATCGAACGTGGATGTTTATGAAAATGAATATATTTAATTATATAATTTCAAAATGTTAACACTTGAAAACTTCATTTCTCTACAGATTTCAAAAATGCAATTTTAATTCGCATATTAAGAATATATTACATATTTTCATATGCCGTCGTATGTAAACAGGGTTCAGGTCAACTCGTCGAACAAAATTGGTCGGCTGTTTTGGTCAACAAATATTTTTTTCTTGTTTTCAAATTTTTTTATTTCATTAGTTTAAATTCATCTACTTAATACGCTTATTTACATAACCCAATAGAATATTATGTATTGTAACACGGTGCCGGCGCGTCCGTGGCGGGAGGGGAGTGCGGGCGGTGGTTACTGGCTGACGGACGGGCAAGTTGTTGAGCGCCAGGCCGTTTTTACCCGAAACGGCCAAAGGAACGCGGAATACACGGGTTGCACGGGGCACGGGCACACGGTTGGGATGCGTTGCAACACTCGGGTAGCTCTTACAGGATAAAACGGGGTGCATAACGGGATGCCAGTATGGCCAGAACGGGTCGCTGATGGGCTGTTGCACACAGGGGCGCTCGCGGCACCAATCAATTTCGGGGGTGGTGCGGCAGCATCATCCAGCTTACGGAAAACGAAGGTGCATGTAAGCACAATAACGGGGTGCCAGTATGGCCAGAACGGGTCGCTGATGGGCTGTTGCACATAACGGGGCGCGATACGCGCAAAACGGGGTTGTATGAAAGCACAGTAACGGCGTGCTGGTACAAGCATGAACGGAGTACAGTTAGGTCAGTTGGGTGTACCGGTTTACGGGCCCGGCTTATCCTCTCAGGTCCACGTTAAGGAAATCCGAAAGTTCTCTGAAACAGACTGGGTTTCAGAGAACGGACGGACGGTAAGGAACGAATGACAAAACAGGTTTTACAGACGTCAATTTATTAGACACTTAATGAATACAGGGGCACGACACGGAGAGAAATATCCATTAAAAATTACCGTGCTTAGCACAGCAATAGTGGAATATTGTGTACAAAACAGAAGTAAATCCGGTAAAAACCGGTCTATTTACATTTTTTAACTACAGTTTGTAATGTAAACAGGGATTTTTACCGTACTGCAAAGTAAGCTTTGCTTTTGTGGCAAAAATACGGGTAAATAAACACAATGTAATGTGCAATCGATAGAAAGTACTGTGGCAGCACGGTAAAATATTCAGTTCAGTCAGTACAAAACTTACCGACGGGATCGTGTGTAAGCGAGTGCGCGAATTGATTCTTGTTGCACGATAAGCCAAGCTATAGTGCCAACATTACCAACGGAAATAACCGTAAACACGTGTCGATTCATTTTGCGCGGTCACAGTTGTCTATGTGATGTACATTTTACTAGAATTTCAACCTCATGTAATGGAGTGTTAAATTAAATTAAATTGTAATATCTGGTAAGGACTATTATAAAAAATGTTAAATTTATTAATTATATAATAACACATCATTATTTAATAACACATTTAACTTTAACATTTATCACGTTTGTTTTGTTTGTTTTGATTGGCAGCAGAAATAATTATCGTAGACTAGAAAATAAATTAATTTAAGATTTGAGGAGCATTTACTTCTTAAAATGGTAAGCAATTTTAATTGTAAAAAAAGAAATATATTTTATTGCTTTTAATGAAACTTGTTTATATGGAGCTTCAAATTAACCTACGAGCTTTTTCCAAAAAAAAAAAAAAAAAGGACTTAATCTTTCAATATTTTTAACATTTTTAATCTCTAGGTCAATATGAATTAATCATTTTGTGATTTTTATTGTGTAAATCAACAATAAACTTTCTATATTTCTTAAATGTTGATGCATCAATTTACATTTCTTTTCTTTTTCTTTTTCTACGTTTTTATTATATATTATTCAGCAATAATTGTAAATGTTCCTATTGTAATGAAAAATTTCATTATTAGTTACACATTAAGTATTGAATTATTTGTTTTTTTTTTTTTTTTTATGCAATTTTTCATTATTAATTTCATAGTAAATAGTGTCCTTGTTTTTTTTTTCTTTTTTGATTTTCTTATATTTCTTCCAAAAAATAAAAAATGTATGTTATAAACTGAAAAGTGTCTTATATTTTACAATCAGTTCACTAACAACTTACTACGAAAACAAAATTACTTATTGTATAAATGATGTTTCTTTTTATTTCATTATTTTTTTTCGCAGGCTGAACATCGTTTAAATAAGCCTCAAATTTAGGAAAACGTAAGTTTTATTATTGCTTTTGTATATATTTACACATATATTTCATTTTATTGCATACATATAGTTTATATTATATTATATTATATTATATTTATATTATATTACATTTATATTATAATATTATATAAATATAATATTATATTTATCCTGAAATTTATTCCAGAGATTATACCAATTGCTACCACAATCAGCTGATGGAAAAACGATAATAAAGTCGTATAAGAAAAGCAACGGCCTAGAAAAAACTCTACAAAATCTTTCAAGTCGCACAATTATTACTTACTTAAAAGACAAAGCAGTGTTATTGATGGAAGACGATGATGAATGTATGACATCATTCAAGTAAGATATAATATGACAATTTTATTTAATATATATTATTTAAAAAAAAATTAAAATTCTTATTGGATTTTTTCAGTATAAGCAGTTCAGAATTTTTGCAATGGGCAAATGATATTGTTTTTCTTTTTCCAACGAAATGTAAAGACGCATATAATATGCCATATTATCGAGCTGGCAAAATAAAAGTAAATGCGTGTGGCCGATTACGTGATCATTACGAATATCAGAAAAAGAAATTCGTATAAAATGAACTATTGATTACACAGAAAACGCGTAACAGAGCTGAGCAGCCTTAAATTCAACTGGATTACAGTGGTATTGTTTTACTTGATTTTTTCATGTATATATAGTCTTTTATTATCATGAAGTGTGATAATTAAAGAAATATTTGTTTCATTTTCATCAATCGAGGAACCCCTAGCTCAGTGGTAGTCAAATCATTTGGAACAAGTGGAGACAGTATCTAATAATTGGAAAGCTACTTTAAAATATCGACGTCAACTTTTGAAGGGAAGGAAGGAATTACAATTCATGAATACTACGATCGCTTTCCTTGCTTAAAAATTTCCTTAGGAGCTCATCTGGTCAGATACCTTTGCATCAAATATGAAAACATCTTGAAATATGTAACTTAGAAGAGTTAATTTAATTTTTAATTTCTATAATTATCACTAAAAAACTCTTTTTTTATTGATGAATAAATAATAAATATAATTTAAAACTAAGTTGATATAATTTTTTTAGTTTGTATTATAATCAAACTTAAATACAAAACCAAGATTTATTGCTTTCATCTTGTAGGTATCAAATAAAATTACGTGTTTTTGAAACGTTTAAATGATTTCAGTTTTGTTACTTGAACACAAATTATACTGTTATTCTTTTAAATCAATGTATTCGATTATTTATAGTTACAAGAAGATTTTAAAATACTGTGTCCTTCGAATTTCGATTTCTCTGAACGTTGGAATCAAATCACACCTTTTTTAATTGATAAAATTTCGTATTGCAACACGATCCGTCTTGCAGACCGTGGGTTCGTGCATGCTATACCGGCATTGTTACTTCGTACGTATATACATTTTTTTAATTATATAATATAGAACAATTTGATTAAAGGACTTTATTTCATACAGATGATAAAGATTTGGTGGTTATTTACTTGTTATCATACATAATTAATGCTCAGAATTTAAAGAAGAAACGAGATGCAACAGAGAGCAATAAAAAACTAAGGGATGTAACAGAGAAAGTAACTACTTTTGAAAAACGTGAAGGTTTTTTGTTACACATTGAGGTAAAAATAAAATTAAATACGTTAGTTCAATTTATAATTACATTAATAAGATTAAAGTATTTATTAATTGATAAAAATTAATTTATTGTACAGAATCCTATGGATGTTAACGCTACTTTGACTAGACAAAGGCGAACACTGAGCGCAGCAGGATTAAAGTTTCAGCCAATTCCTATTTTCGTGGGACATTTGAATAATATGAGCGCAGCATATATTGCAGTGCAACACGAAACAGCATGTGCAGTGGACTTACCTATACATGCGATTAATCTTTGCTTCCAAATTTTTTTTGCTTTGGATTGTGATTATCCAGTAAGAGGGTGTCATGTTTGAACTTTTATTCAAAAAATAATGTATGGTGTTTCTACATCGCATGACCAGCGTGACAGATCTGCCATGAGTTTGATCAGTAATATCAAGAACCAATTACGCACTTTTCAGGAAAATCAACGGTAATATCAAGATAACGCACTGCTTGCATTTTTTCCAAATTTTAATTCTATGTTACGTTACAATTTTTAATTATTTCAACGTTATTTATGATATTTATTGGTTACTTTGCGGATAAAAATGTTGATTTGTTTTAATTGTAAGGAAAGATTTAATGAACCTTCCGAGTTAAACCGCCACGTGAAGTACATCCATATACAAACTCGAAACTTTTAATGTGGAGTAGCATCCTGTACCAAATCATTTAATTCCTTTGACACAGTTTCCTTTCGTTATTATGTGTCGAGATGTTATAACAAAAGTAAAAACTTTTCTGAACAAAGCAGTTTTTCAACAGGAATGCAATTTGTAGGATGTGATACAACAAAAAAAATGAACGACGATCGTGGCAATTTTCAACAGACAGAGGCTGATATTTGCAACGCAACTGAAATATGTAGTTCAATTTTCGAACCTGAAATTTGCGTCAATCTCCCTGGACCCAGCACCAACTGAGTACAGGATTCAAATTTTAAACCTAACAATGCTTTTTTTTACGATGGACCAAGTGCAAATGAGGCACATAATTCAACTTCTGAACCGGAGATCGCCATTTGTAATTATGGACTATATCATAAAACAAATAATACGGAAGAAGTAACAGTAAATCCAAAAAAATGTACAACAAACAATGATCTCGATGCACTAAAATTATTGGCAAAATTACACGGCTATCCGGATATCGCACGTTCACGAGTAGTAGAAATTTCGACTTCGATTTCACACATGTTTGATAATTATATGAAGAATGTAAAATGTGCAGTTTTAAAAACTTCACAAGCCAAACATGTTGATTGTAATCTAATAAGCGATGTTGAAAAATCGTTTGAGGTTCAGAACCCTTTTAATGAACTTAAAAGAGAATTAAAAATTTTTTCAAAATATAAAGAGTCAGGATGCTACATAAAGCCACAAATATGTGCATTAGGTGATCGTCAAGAGTATGTTTATAGAAAAGGCGTTAGAGAATTAAAACTTGCACCAATAATTGCTGAATTTGTACCTATTCATTTAGTTCTAAAAAGTTTTTTGAGTTGCCGAATGTTCTCGAATACGTCAATTTTCTAAATGTAGATTCGTCTGTAATTTGGAACTTCATGCAGAGTCAACTGTGGAAAAAATATTAATTCTGATGCAAGTCATGAAATAACATTCCCTTCATTTTTGTACTCTGACAAATACGAAAATTACAATCCTCTTAGCCCTCATAAAGATTAACAAAGACTGGATCTCTTTACATATGGTTACCTAGTTTACCACCAAGATTTCAAGCTACTTTAGATGCGATTTTTTTTTTTTTTTTACTATTTAATAACCTGGATCGCATAGTTAGTACTGATGAAATAGTATTTCCAAAAGTAAAAGATGAACTGATTCGTTTAGCTGATGAGGGAATTATGATTAATTTACCAAAGCAAGATGTAAAAATTGTTTTCAAACTAGCACAAATAACGGGAGATAATTTGGGTCTTCATTCTATGTTGCGACATGTACAGAATTTCATACACAAAAAATTCAGCCGCTTTTGTATTATTGATAGAAATGATATCAATAGTCTTTTTGTAGAGAATGTAGAACTTCTGAGTAATGAAGAAAATCATAATTTATATTAGGTGGCAAATGACGTTTAAAATACTGGCATCGTAAGAGATTGTATTTTCACTGGAATTTGCAGTTTTCATCCTGTAACGAATTTAACACCTGATGTTTTTCATGAACTTTTGGAAAGTACCTGTCGATATGATTACGGTAACTTTTTACATTATTTTATTTTTGGAAAAAAATATTATTCCTTGGAACGGCTTAATGACAGGATTAATTTTTTTTGATTACGGACCACAATTTAATAAACCAGCAGAAATTTGGAAAACTCATATTGCAAAAAGATACATTACTATGTCTGATTCTGAAATGAAGACATTTGTATGATATTTTCCTCTTTTGATTACAGATCTCGTGCCAGAACATAATGAGTGCTTTGAATTAATCGAAGACCTTAAAATTATTTTCGAAATTTGCACCAAATTGTACGTTTACGTTGAAACTCATAAAATTTTGGCAATTAAAATAAAAAATTATTTGCAATTATTACTTCAGTTATTTCCTAGATCAGTTAAACCAAAGTATCATTTTATTACACATAACCCTTGGGTAATGAAGCTTTGTTTTCCATTGTGGGCATTGAGTACAATACGTTTCGAAGAAAAGCACCATGAAGGAAAAATAGCTTCTCATTCGACTACAAGTCGTATTATTATTTTTAAAACAATTTTTATTAGACACCAGTTGAAAATAAATGATATTGTCCTCAATTGTAAATTCCCTGATCGTTTGACGGATTCGTCAATTAAACAAATTGCCTTAATAGATGTACCCAGGGAATGAAACCTATTTAAATAACGATTACGATTACGGTTATGGTTACGGACTTTCTAATTTTTACGGTTACGGTTACGATTACGGTTATTTTTAGAAATCGATTACAGTTAACCCGTTCTAACCGGTTACTAAGAATATCAAATTTTAATAAGAAAAATCAAGCTTGAATGCACTTTTTGTTTCTATAAACTTATATTTGATTATCTTAAAT
>JABFOV010006675.1:0-10363 GCA_022817685.1 Aradophagus sp. ZL-2020
TCAGTATTACTGCGTTTTATGTTTCAAGTGTCAGTACATTTCAGTAACTTATTGAAAACGGTTACGTGATTTCGATTACGATTACGGTTACGGTTACCAAAATTTTTGAATTTCGATTACGATTACGATTACGGTTAAAGAAATGAATCGGTTACAAATCGATTACGGTTACGGTTACGGTTATGGTTTCATTCCCTGATCTAAACTAGACTAAATTATCAGTATAACTAAAATGACAAATTTGTCAAACTACAAAAAATCTTGAATTTGCATTTTGCTAAATTACTAAAGTTACTAATTGCTAAAATTGATTGAAATTTCTTATTTTAGAAATTTTTTCAAGTCAGTGTTTTACATTCTTTCGTTTATTTTCATCTGTAAACTTATCAGTTCATGTAATCGTCCACTCAGTATTCCTTGTCATCAAAACATAGAACGAAAAACCTACTTAATACAAGAATACGGGAACATTCTTTTCACTTTCATAAACAATCATTGAACGATCTTGTACGAGCGTACACATTTAGAAAATAGTCCCCTCGAAACTTATCCATTACGTTTTACACTGCAAATCAGGATAGACCATAATTATTTACAATCTCTTTCTCACATACAGATCTCCTACACGAATGTATGCGCTCGCTTTGCAAATACCTTTCACGGAAGGACCAATATAACTCGAAAGGAAAGACAAGCCCAAAAGAATTGAATAGTACAAGTTCTTTTGCCGTGCGTGTCAGCTGTCCCACGTCGTAGCAATTTAATAGACTGTTATGCCGGGCGAGACGATTCCGGCCGAAATAAATAACGCGGGGTATTGGCAGCACGTTAATGACCCCGTCCCAATATATGTATATCGTTACGAGCGACTTGTTCAAACAGTAAAAACTTGTATTCGCTTAACAAAATAATTTAATCGCTATGTAGTCAAAGAAATGTATATTTTTTACAATATTGATTGATCATATTAAAAAAATTAACAATCAAATCGTTAAATGTCATTAACGTAGTTCAACGTAAAGTTAGTATCGAACTGCAAACGATAATAACAATTAATGGTATATTACTTAACGAGGAAAAAATGATATTTATGTTGGTAGCCCTGAGGGCTACCAACATTTTTTCCGAGTTGAGTACGACATTTTTCCTTACGAAAAAATAAAATATGTTGGTATCACGAGCCGAAAGAAGAAAGAAATATTTTATATTTTAGAAGTTTTTGGTGTTTCTTTTTCAAATAATTTGTAAATGAAAAAAAAAAGATTAGTCAAACATGTTTTAAGTGAACTTAACCTAAAATTTATAATTTTGAGTGAAAGAAAAAATTAAATTAAAACTAGAATCAATGGTCAATTAAAGGTTTATATAAGTTTATATTTTTGCTATCCGTTTTTCGGTAAAAACTGTGCACGCTTATGATTGAATGTGTACAATGACTTAACCTATATTAGTGTTACTCAACTACATGTTGAATTTACATATATGTTTCTGATTCTTATAATTCTGTAAATTAATTTATAAACTTCTTGATGTCCTTGAATCAAAATACAGTCTATGCATATTTCATCTATACATTAACCACATTACACTAAATGCTAACCCCAAAATTTCAGACACAAATATCAATGCTTGATTCATGTATTATACCGTTCGCAGTATTAACAAATACATATAATCCAAAGTATATCGTTTTTGAATCGCATGTAAGTTTTGTTTCCGCGTTGCAACAATTTGACTTAAAATGGCCGACGCGTTCATTTCGTCGGTTCTAAAAATCTTCGAAACGATGCCATTGTCAAGCGAATCGAAATAAAGTATCAAAACGAAAGTAAGCGGGTTGTAAAATTTGACAGACATCGTTTGTACGAAAATTTATTTGGATGAAGCGACACGGCCATTTGTGTGCCGTGTCGGAGCACTATAAATAATTTATCGGCAGTTTTGTCAAGCGTGGGCACCGCGCGGCAAACGTATCGAAATCGCGGCTACCAAATATGTCGCTACGAATCGGTCTATCCGCCGCGGCCGGCTTGCGAAAGCGCCGCGCATTAATGAATCGATAATTGTCACGGCACCGGCCGATTCGCGGCGCGCCGCTCGCGGAAAAGCCGGCGCACCCGAGCGTTTCATTAACCGCTCGAATTGCCATCGCGATGATGATTTACATTTCGCCGTTGTGAAACGCTTTAATTGGCACGGCCGTATTGAACTTAACGCGTAACCGATCGCATTAGATGGATAATTAATGGCTTTATAATGTCGTCAGAGTGACCCGGCTTTCGACACTCGAATCACGGAGAAAAGCGTGATATAAGTTCATTTGCCTGTTGCTGTATTTACGCTTTTCGTCCTTTATTAAGAATTGTCAATTCGATTGCCGTCGTGGCTCGGGGATTTCAATAAGAAAAATGTTTTCAAGCGTTATTTTTCTTGGTAATTCGTTTAACGTGGGACATTGAATTTTAAGCATTTTCACGTTTGATATGACGAAGAATTTAGAAACATAATTTTTCGTTGGGAAAAATGAGCTGGTAAATTTGCTAACTTTATTGAAATTGTTAATTTGCTAAATTTACTAAAATAGAAAATTTTTAAATTTGAATATTGTTTGACTCATCAAAAATTTGCGAAACTGCTAGAATTAATGAAGTCTTAAATTGTCAAATTGTTGATTTTTTTTAATTTGCTAAACAAGTAAATTCGATAACTTATTACATGGCTAAAATTTGTTAATGATATTATTATGTTGAATAATTTAATTGTTAATACTACTAAACATTCTAATATTACTTAATTATTGGATAAATCTTCTAAATAGTTCAATTCGCTAAATATTTATATCTACTAAAATAGTGTATTCGTTTAAAGGACCAAATTTGTTAAAATTATTAATTTGTTAAATTGCTAAATTTACTAAATTATTCAGTTTAGCAATTATTATAATAACTTCAAATTGAATCAATTTAATTTTAAGCAGTAATTTCAAATTCATAACGCAAACACAATTGATCAGAATAAAAGACTGACTTTGATTGGCTGACGATAAATCTTCCATCTGTGACGGTTAAATTAGAAACGTTCTCAGAACTTAAAAAAGGTTATTAATTTAAAAATTATGACTAAATGAAGTAATACGAATTACGTATACTGACAAATGCACTTCCTCGAAATGAACGTTTGTCTTACAAAATGTTTCAAGAGTTATCGCGCGCTCGGAGAAATAAAGTTGTTAAAAACGTAAGAAAAAAACGGCGGAAAAAAATATAAATGATTCATTAAGAAATAGCCAGTGGCAATTAGCGTGCGCTAGTGTAAGTTTGATGTCTTTCTCAATTCATTTCTCTATATCTTTTCAGTCTTTATCTTCCCGATATATGTACCCATACATGTATATATGTATATGTAAAAAGCCCACACTTTGTTTCAACTTTCCAAATGCTTAGAGACGTAACAAAAAAGGATGTGTTTCTTAAACACGGGCATGTTTCAAAAATTCATTCCTATTATCATGTTTAAACGTCCAGATATTCAAAGTAAGGAGAAAAAATGTAATACTTTTATAAGTAATTTCTTTTATTTTTATAAGATTTTATTTTTTTCAAATTATTCGTTATAATTTAATTTTCATTTGTTTAATATTATTATATTTTTATTTCCATATTTTTTTAATCAATAAAACTGTACAATATCGTCATTATATTTTTTAATCATGTTTTAATTTTTACTTATGTCACATTCGTAAAATTATATTATATCAATTTTTAAATTTCTTCTTAATTATCGTTTACTATATTTTTCATCAATTTTCTATCTTTTCTTAAATTGGCCTAAAAGTTATAATGGTTTCTCATATGTGACTTGGACTAAAGACTAATTATTGAATACTCTTTATCAGCGTGTCAAGAATTTCGCCGGATTTCGTAATAAAACCATACTTGTTTCATTAATAAATTACCAAAAAAAGTTTTAATCGTTGATAATATTATAATTCGTATTTTTCTTCAGATTGCCCTATTACGAGAATTCTTATAACATTGAAATTATCATTTATTTATTCGTACTTAATTTAAGATTTAATCAGACCATTTAATTGAATTTTTCGAAATTCAAATTTGAAATAATCTAAAATAAAATGAATGTCAGTTTATTAAGTACAATAAAAGATAGTTAAAACGAAATATTTAATTGGTCAAATATCAACATTATAATTTCAAAAATTCAATCAATAATTTTTTCAGTTGAAATATCTACTGACATTATTATTATTATAACAATGCAATTATGACATTATTATAATTATACCATTTACTCATTTTAAAATAAACCAAAAGTAAAAAGTTTATTCAACAACAATACAATTCAAAATAGTATAATAATTATTTCATAAATTTAACCTTATAAATAAAATTATACAATTTTTTCAACTACCTTAATAATTTAAATCATTATTTATTTTCATGCAAACTTAATTTCAAATATCTTCATTAAAATGTCGTTAAATCCTATAAGAATTCGCAAAATTGTTGCGCGTAACTCGAAGAGCAAATGAACAATGTAAAGAAAGAAGAAGAAGAAAAAAAAAAAAGAAATCCGACCTTTTCGATTCGGCGAATGCAACACCTTAACGAGCCGCCATTCGAATGACGACGGAATATCGAAAGTACCGTAATTTCAACTTCACTCATTGAATGATAATAATAATATAAAAAACTCGTCCAATAATTTTATCGGTGATTCATCGTCACCAATCTTCAATTGCAGCTCCCAGTAATTAAAAACGTAATATCGCGTAGCGCTTGTCTAATCGGAGATTTCATATAAAATTAGATGGAAAGAAATGCTGCAACGACAACAAATTTTCCACGACAAATAAATTATGAATTGAGAGCGACGCTCGGTTGAAGAAACTAGGCGACGTTCGGTTGACGCAACAGCCGACCGAATTTGTTGCGCTACATTTTTGGTTGCACGAGGCCGGCGGTGTTGCTTTTATTGCACTACGCGCCAACAAAACACCCTAATCACGATAGATCCGGAACAAATCAATCCAAAGTCGGGCGACGCTCTCGGCGGAGGCGGATGAACGTTGATATTCAAACTAACGGCGATCTTCGCTAAAAGCAATCTCCAGCCGAGAGAAACTGAGCTCTCGTTAGAAATTAGTTGACCGATCCGCGTCGGTTACGGCGATCATCCTGCCTCGTGTTTTTACATCAATTTAGTACGGCTCGATTGAGCAATTATTTCGAAACACAAACATGGCAATATTTCACCTTTTCACGAAGAAAAAGTGCAAAGTGCGTTCGTGTGTGAACGTATCCTCTTTTTCTATGCGCGTATATGTTTAAAAACATTGTGTCGATTGTGTAGCAGCTACGTATGCATTTTACAAACGTCATGAGCAAATCTGGATGAATTATGTGATTTGTGCGTGATTTGTACGTTAGACGCGTGGAATTTGTATCTAAACTGTGTGTAAGGTGCATGTGAGTTTGAGTGAATTGTATGATTTATCTGTAAATTTCGTGTGAGCAGTATATAATCAATAAATGAGTTTGTGATTGTGTGTAAGTTGTGTCTTAAATACACGACATTAAAAATTGTCAATTATGAGTAACTTTGTGTGAATTTTTGAGTGCTCTGTCGAGTTGTGTGTAATATGTGTCTGATTCAAGTATTATGCATTATATTTACAAACAAACTGTACATAATTTATGCATGAACAGCGTATAACTTGTATGCAAATCACGTGTTAATTGTGTGATTGTGCATGAACTTTGTGTGATTTGCACACAAGCTCTATACAACTTGTGTGAACCATGTATAATTGTAGATGACTTTGTATGATTGCGTGCGAAACTTGTGTGATTGTACACAAACTGTATGCAATTTGGGTAAACAATGTGTGATGGTAGGTGAATTTATAAAATTGTGTGTGAGCACTGTACGATTTCCATACAAATTCTGTACAACTTGCGTAAACCATGTGTAATTGTAGGTGACTTTATACAATTATGTGTGAGCTTTATGTGATACAAACTCTGTACAACTTGTGTGAACCATGTGTAAATATAGGTGATATCATACAATTAAATATGAAGTTTGTGCGATTTACACAAACTCTTAGTAACTGAGATAAATTAAGTATAATTGTAGGTGACTTTGTATAATTGTGTATGAATTAGTGCGATTTTCACACAAACTGTAAGAAACTTGTGTAATCATGGGTAACTTTGTAAAATTGCATGTGAACTTGTGTACAAGCTTTGTATAACTTGTTCAAGTCAGACGCGATACTTCTAGATGATTTTGTGTGAATTTGTGTGGATTCCGTAAAGTTGTGTGTATGCGTATCGACCAAATTACTGCACGCGTGAGTGTGTGTGAATCGTATTATGTATTTGTGAGTCAAATAAAAAGGATAATGGAGAGTAGAAGAGCGATTTCCCTGACCGCGGGATATTGTGTCATTCGATTCGGAGAAACTGACGTGACGTTATCACGAATGACTCCCCGGATACGCCAGCTCATTGGCAGCGTGACGTTCGGACCGCTACAGCCAGCGACTTGGCTACATCGCGGACGCGCAACCTTTGATCCAATGGAACACTCGCCAATTTGTCGTCGGCTTCCGGCACAATTTCGGACTCTTTTATGATGGTCATTGCCGGTGAACCACGTGAACCAATCACGGGACGTAAAACGTGCTCGACGTAAAGGGCGGCCTAGCTTTCCCATTGCTCGTTCGTTCTCTCCACCGGAGTGACAACACTTGACATTTTTCGGTCGGAAAAAAAATCACATGCAAATTTATTTTATTGCGCGGTGAAATGTACTTTAGTAAATATCGGTGTACTGAATATTAATTGCAAAGACAAAAGCAATATATATTTCATCGGGCATTCGATAATGTGATAGAGAATTAAAAGTGAAAATTGTTTAGTACAAAAGTTTAGGGTTACAGTCATACTAATTTGTATTCCTTGTTTTATACTTTCGACTCTTAGGTATTTACTTTTCATAATCAAGATTAATCATATGATCGCGGATTATGTTGATGACATTTTATTAATAAAATACCAAAATAAAAAGTAAATATGTTTAAACAAATATTGATACCCCTTTTATAACGTAAAAATGTTGATATCCACAATGGAGACTTTAATTGCATAATAGGTAATGTACCATTAATATTTTTCTACTGTATTTCGTATAATTGCATCAGTAAGTTTTTATTCGATTTTACTGATTGTGAAGCCTTTAAACGAAACTTGATTGAAATGATAAAAAACAGATTTAGTCTTTACAGTGGTTTTTGATTATCTTCAATAAATTTGCACCATTTTCCTTGCAATATTTTCAGTCTATCCGATCTTTCTGATTAAACAAAATCAGTCTAAACAGAGTTAATCCGAATTGAATATGAATAATAAAAACTGTTTTCAATCATATTGCATCGCCTATCTCCTTATTTCATTAATCAATTTTTGTCCCGTTTGTTAAACTTTATGTTAAAGAACATAACGTATTTTCTACGTATATTACATGGGCATTCAGCTTTTGTTTATCTTTCATACGTATAATAAACGTAAATATAACGTATACCCATGCTATTCGTATAAGAAATATAATATTTTATTCCGACAAGGTTTCTAATTTTTGTGTAATCGATTGGTATCATCTTTCTTTTAATTTGATCTATTTCTTCATAACCCTTTAATCTAACTTCAACGTGTTCAAAGAAAACCCGATTTCAACCGATTGAAATAAACCGCTTGGAAGACAATATAATTTTTATGATTGTTTTTAATTGTTATTACTTAGTTGGCATTAACTTTTGGTAATTTCATCAACGAGTTTTCATCCGAATTCTTAGGATACTGACCCCATTGAAACCAAATGAAACTTATTATAATTGCCGATAATCTTTCTGTGTCATGTTTTTTTTTTTTTTGTAATTCCATTAATCAGTTTCAATACCAAATCTCGAATCACAAACTTAATCACAGTGCAAAGATGCAAATTTTATTGTTCTAACTTTGTCAAAACTCGTCAACCGATTTGAATCGTCTTTTTTGTAATGTTATTAACCGCTTTCTTTACGGATTTCAAACAATAATTCCGATTAAAACCGATAAAAGTGTCAAAAAACCGATTTTATTATCGCAAAACTTTTGTACACTTTTCCATCAATTTAAATCGTTTTTGTAATTTATTAATCAGTTTTAGTTCAATTCCTCCGACTACAAACCAGATTAAAACCGATTGAAGTGACCACAAACAAATGTCATCGTCCCAAATTTTTTCCAACACTTTTCAAGCAATTCAAATCGCCGTTTTTTTAATTTCTTCAATCAGTTTCTATACGGATCCATGGATTATCAGCCCCATTAAAGCCAATTGAAGTATTAAAAAACAGTTTCAATCATTTCAACTTGTTTCAACGCTCTTCAATCAATTTCTGTACAGATCCTGGGACGACCAGTCCAATTGAAACCGATTGAAGTATAGGCTATTGAAGTATCTTAAAATTCAATAAGTAAGACAAAGTGAAATGTATCTGTTTACCTTTGATGTAAACGAAGATAAACAATGACACTTAAATAGCTTATACAAAAAATGACTTGATCTCCCCAGCTTGTTTCAACACTTTTCAGTCAATTTCTATAAAAATTCTTAACTTATCGACCCGATTGAAACCTATAGAATTATCAGACAACCGACTTGATCATTCCAACTTTGTCGAAAACTCCCAAGTCGGATGGAATTGTGCTTTTCGTGGAATCATTAATCGGTTTCTATCGGTTTGCGTCAACTGAGCAGCCATTCGGCACAGACGGTGCGTGTCGCATTAGTCTGTACGGTCGAGGCAACTGGTGGAGGCCGGTGATATAAATTGGCGAAATATTGGCGAAATTGG
This sequence comes from Aradophagus sp. ZL-2020, assembly GCA_022817685.1. Lineage (NCBI taxonomy): Eukaryota > Metazoa > Arthropoda > Insecta > Hymenoptera > Scelionidae > Aradophagus > Aradophagus sp. ZL-2020. The sequence continues at coordinate 8,921 of JABFOV010006675.1, forward strand.
CAGCGCACTAACTTTTGTTCTTCTCCGGCGTGTCGTTCGGCTGATCGGCGACGGCGCTTCAACTTGGTCGCTGGCCCGGATGACGCATCAACGTGAAGTCGCGCGGGTCTGGCGTACGCGCGCACGCACTTGTCAATGTCCGCGGCGGAGCCACGGCGGCCGAGGAACGGATTCGCACTCGCGCACTGATCCGGCGTTGTTTGCACAGCCCGGTCTCGAACGGCTTGGCTGGCCAAAGCTCGGCTCGCCTTTTCTCACGGATTAACGCGCCGTGGTATCTGGCTGGCTCGCAGGCTCGGCGTCGACCGCGCGCATGCCTTCATTCACCGCCGTCCAGTGCCGACGTCGCAACGTTGTACGGCGATGCGGCCCAGCTTAACGTAAAATGAACCGAAGAGACGGGCACGCGAAGGTCATTTACTCGGGCGACGGCGCCCGGACTCGGCGCTAAGCTCCCGCCACCTATCCTCTGGTCGAGGACCGTGTCACGTCGAGCTTGCCGCTCGTTCGGTAAAGTCGCTTTTTTTTATATCATTTATATATATTTTATATGCTTTGTCTTATGCGATGTAGTATAATATATAAGGTAGATCGTTTTAATTCGTCCAAGGGGGTAATTCGAAATTTTTGCACCGTGAGCGAAATTTCGCGAATAATAGTTCGGGAAATTTCAAATAGAAACCCTCTTTTTTTATTGCAGATTTTGATTTGGTGAAAAAAAAAGTTAATTTTACGTTATAATTTTGCCTCTCTCCTGTAAAATATAAGTATGGCTGGGGTAACAAGAAAATTTCTAATTCAAATTCGAATTCTTTTATTTCAGATCAGAAAAACGTCGGTTTTATGAAATAATTCTCACTCTGTTCGAGAAGGATGGAGAATAAAAACTTTTTTATGTAATAATTTTTTGTAATTGGAGCGTTATATTAATATTATTGAGTTGAATTATACTACTTAAAATTACCAAATCAGCTGTGCAAAATTTTATTTTCTTCGTAACTGCACAAGTCTGGCGGAATAATTCCATTATAATTACCAAATAAATTTGAGAAGGAAAACCTGTTTAAAAAATCAATTAATTAAGTATTTAGGAACATGAACCCAAAATATTATTCTGAAAGTACAAATAATTTTAAAGATACAGCGTCAGTTGAGAAACATGCTCTTTTGAAACTTTAATCACATTTTCCTTTCCCATGTTCTTTTTTTTTTTTTTTTTTTTTTTTTTTAATTGTTCTATTTTTTTTTTCTTTTTGTTTATTTTTTGACAGTGGTAAAAGCCAATTTATTTTTTTTTTAATACATATAAAAAAGTTTTTAAATTTTTTAATTTAAATATAGAATTTGAAAAAAAAGAAGGGATTTTAAAATAAAAAACATTAACATTCAATATTATAAAATAATGAAGAGTAATTTAATTTTTTTTAGTTATTTTTTTTAATA
>JABFOV010006676.1:0-10362 GCA_022817685.1 Aradophagus sp. ZL-2020
ATTTTATTATGAATAGAATTTACTACTTCATTGTTCAATGTATATAAACTATCGGACCAACTGTATTATTCAAGTAAACAAAATTTTTTTTAATTATTTTTTTTTTACTGTAAACTTGTACTAGAAAAGTCATCACAGAAAAGTTTTTCATTTGCTCCATACCCTGAAGTAAAGTTTGAAATATACCAAATAAATTATTTCTATAGAAGCAACTGAAAAGCTTACATAAATACTCAGCGTTATGTGCAAAAGTACAGTAAAGTAGAACGGAAAATCGTCAACTCCGTATAAAATGCGATCGTAAGATAACACTTAAATTCAAATACGACAAAATCTATTTTCATAAGTCACAAATCGTTCGCTTGTAAATCATTAAATATTTGTCAATCTGAAATAGATGCATTCACTTTTAATAAACGAATTTCTGTTTATTCCAAATTTAAAAAGATATTAATTCGAAGAGGCATACTGTTTTACAAAACTCGCGTTTTTCTTCTTATTAAACATTACAAAAAGCTTTAAAGATTAACAAACAAGGACCCGAATTCGTAACGCAACCGCTACAAAGATAATAAGAAACAACAATTTCATATGTTACCGAAAAAGGTTCAACAAAAAGACAGATCTATACCATTTGTCACAAAACGATACTACATTTCGTTATTTCAACTTATCCGTCAATCTAAAGTACCACAATCCCATGAAAATGGCTCCGCGCTCGGCCGAAAACAAAGAACTTACAAATTCGACTTTTCTAAACAATCAAACCGAATTTCGGGATGAAATTCAAAATCTACCAGTGACAAATGTCTCTCCATCGTCCGAACTCAAAATTTCAGCAAAAAGTCTTCAAACTCGCGAAATATTATTCACCGTCAAATCGCAAGGCGCCGAACCTTGAATTCAATTTTGCTCGTAAACTAATCGACCTTTTGACCCGGGACTTTAACAGTTCGTCGTGATAAATGGTCACGCGTGTTGTCGAAAAAGAATGACGCGAATCGGTTGAGTGGTTGACGAGTTATGAATTACCACTTTTGCCGAAGAAGCCGAACTCATGGACGCGCGCGTTTCACTGTATGGTGCGCGCGCGGCTCGGCTCGGCGGACGCGGCGTACGATCCTATGTAACATTCCTCGGCCGAAGCATTCGTGCGGCCGAGCGAATGAAAAGAATACCAGGCGAATCATCGATCAGTACCTGACCGTAAAATCGTACTTGTACTGCTATGCCCGTCAGTTGATGATTTTGCCAGTGAAATGTGGGAAGAATATCAAATGTGGATAGTGAGATTCAAATAAATGTCGACGGTATTAGGAGTAAACTGCAAATTGACGACAAAGTAAAAAAAGTCAGTCAAATGGATATACGATTTACGATTCCATATCTTGATTTCTTGCTGGGAATAGTTATCTCAATATTTATTGATAAAACGAAGAGATTGTGGTAAAAATGAAGAAATGGAATTACAAAAATATGCAAAGTAATGAAGCTAGTCACTGCAGAAAGTATTGTACTGGAGAAATAATTCGCAAAAATTGTTCACAGCAATTAAAACAGAAAACAGGAGTGAATTCAAAATGTCGAAACACATTTACATGGTTAATTTAATTTATATAACATACAAGTTTATATTTCTGAGTAGTAAATTACAGTCCTTCGGTGCGAAGTGTTAATTCTTTAGCCCATTTTTAACGCTACATCATTCTCACTGCGTGCGTTTCAGTGTTAAAGAGTAATCTTAATTCTACTCCAAAACGAGTAACTGTCACTTTTCACCGACTTTTTAACAAAAACGTATTAAAATCAAATTAAAATGAATATTTATTAATATTTTTTTAATACGTCAAACTTTGATGCAAGAACTAAGAATGCTGATATTTTATTTTTATCTAACCTAATATTAATATTATATATAAAATTTTACATATAATTTCTCTTAGATAAACATTGCTGTATTAAGAACACTCAAAGTTATATCGATTCGTTAAGATTAATGTAGCTTTGTTCATTTTGTTACAAGTAAATATTTTACAGTTTCATTCTTTTTACTGTAAAAGTTACTTAACGAATCCAGTCTCAGTTCAACAAATTTGATTCATCCTCGCGTCAACGTATAAATTTTACGTAATCGATTTCTTCATAACGGCAATCAAAGTTTTTATGTTTGAAATTATTCAACGATCTCCTCACATCGACTGTTGCAACCTCAAAAACGTTGCAACACTTTTGTAACACGATTTGACCAAGTTAACGATAAAACGTGTGGATTACGTGACGCAAACCACCCAATATGAAATGTAAATTATTTATTGTGCTTCGGCATAATTGTTTCTAATGAAAAACGGTGTGCTGAATAAATTAGCGGCGGACGAGCTTCGTTTCGATTTCACACGACGCGCCATTAAACATTCGTTTCGCGATCTATACGAAAATAGAAAAAGAATAGAGAGAGGAAGAGAGAAAGAGAGAGAAAAGGAAGGTGAAAAAAGTTACACGTAATCGAAAACAAATAGAAATACAGATGTCTGCATTTACAACAATTTTGTTTACACTTGATACACGTTTTTAAAATAAACCGTTTTTAGCGTATTGGTTAAAAAAATCTTTGTCTTCGCCATGAAAATATCATTTTTCATTCAGAGTTCCTGTTTCAAGTTACAATTTATTTAATTTTCTATAAAATAAGCCGAAAATTGTATCAAGCAATCGCAAAATAGAGTAGTTGGGAAAAACTGTCCGCGATACTTTAATTTTTCACGAATTCCATCAAACGGTAAGATAAGTATGAATAAATGCAAATCTAACATTGTGCACCGAGTTACTTTCGCAGCAAACGTTAATAAACGTCAATAAATCTGCCTTATCGCACAAATAAAACACAACTTTTCGTAACTTTTTTCTTCGTGCATGGGAATAATTAAAGCCATGAATTAGCAAGCAGAAAACCAGATTTCGCCTTGAAAATGTGAGAACTAGTTCCCGCGACATGGACGAGTTTCAATTTTTAATAACCAGAAGCGCGGCATACCTTAAGCTTAATTTTAAGTGCATTTGCCAAAACCCGCGATTTACAATTCATTCCCACGACATAACAAAACGCTACACCATTCTGGATAATTTATCATCAAAAAAAAAAAAAGCTTACTCAACGTTATCAATAAACTATTCAGCGAAATCGGAAACGCATCTTCCTGTCTAAAACTCATGCGCAGGAAGTTTGCAACGTTTATTTGGAACGAATTCCAAATTCCATAAATTTTCAATCATAAAAGATATACCTTTCGCGAAGAAAGTAAACGAAAAAATTAATTATTTCATTGTATATTGTGATGATATAAATTTTCGTTCTGATTTTGATTATCGGTAAACGAAATGGCATTTTATTAAAAAATCCGTTGCAAATAAACGTTGCAAACTTCTTGCACATTTAAAATTCGGCATCCCACGTTGCCAGACAATTTGACAATTATCAAATCATTTAACTTTAAATCCTTCTTTTGCCGCACCAACGATCTTAACCCATCCAGCGATCTACTTTTCAATCATGCGAAGCGCCGCGTTACGTAATCCCAAAATAACGCATCGAAAGTAGCCTAAAGTTCGTTTCGAAAATGGTTTATTGAAAAACAAGAAAAAAGTACCGTCCTCCGAATACTAATCATCGGCTTGTCGATCGAGCGAACAAAAGTTCGCAACCTCCGCTTCGAGAGACGGTTTAATAAAAGCCAAACGTTTTCAGTTGGCCGAGTGCACGGGCGCAAAGGCCACTGAAAGCGCGCGATCGTTCGAGTCCGTTCTTTTCTAAAGAACGCGACGAGCCTCCTCGCCTCATGGTCGCCCAATAGCCGAAAGTAGACGGCAAGTTCGAAACGCCGCCACGCCGCGCAACGGCGTCGCCACCATTTTTTCCTCCTCTCTCTTGCTCTCTCGTCCTCTTTTTTCTCCTTTTTTCTTTTTCTCTCTTCTTTTTTTTCCAGTCCTGCAAATCATTGTAGCCGCGTCGACGAAAAGAACTCGGGTTATTTATGCCGGCGAGTCTGGTCCGTTGCCGAGCCTTTCCATGAAGTCGCCGCAGCCGTAGCTGTGGAAGTTTCCGACACACGATCAACGCGCCACGCCCTGCTCACAACGTTGCCGTGTCCACGATGGATGCTACGGCCGCAAGGGGAAGTCGCACCATCGAATGCAATTACTTTTTCGGATCAATCAAACTTGTAGCCGGGGGCTTTTGTTGTTCCCTTCGGCAATGATGCTTCGTTGTTTAACGCGCCGACGGTTCGTCGAAGCTTAGCTCGGGAGTCGACGACTGGGCGAATGTTTCTAGCCGAAACGAGGAAGTGTTGGTTGAATGGACCGGAAGAATGTTGAAATGACCGGGGGGGATGTTGAAACAATCGATGACAAGTAGAAACGACCGGAAAGTTGTTGCAAAAAACGTAAAAATGAGTTGAAACGAGGGAAAAATGGACGAAAGCGGTTGAAAACTTGCCGAATGAGATGGTTGTGTTGAGTTTATTTTGAGTCGATTGAAGTTAATTGTTGTTGTTGTTGTTAAGAAGTAATTGTTGCGAAAACTGTATGTTGTTGAAATAAGTCTCCTGAACATTGTTTGTTAGCTTTTATATCGAAAACACTTGCAGGTGCTTTGAGTCAAAGCGTTTTAGAATAATACGCACGACGCATTTAGGGTATTGTTTAAGATAGAAAATGACGTTAAATTTACAAAATGACAAAATAGTTTTTCAAGATAGACGAATCTGTCTTATGTTTGTAAATGTGTGTAAAAGCAAATGTAAAACACTTGTTTTTACAACGTTTTCATTTCAGTCGATGTAAAACGTCGCGGACCGATGATTGAATTTCACTCGATAATTGTAGCTCGTCCTGACGAAATCCATTGATTTTTGTCTCGGAAGATAGCGTTGTTATCTTGGATGTCATTGTTATTAAAACACGAGAAATTCGGTTTAATGTTTATGTAAAATATCGCGTTAATGGTCGCTTGCGTTTGAAACGCGGGACAGTCTTTCTTACGATCAAAATACAATTTTCGTTAATAAAAGTCAATTATTGCCATGATTCGTTAAAAGAAAAAGACTTACGATGAAATGAGATTGTTTTCGTAAAATTTGGAGGGAAATTTGATTTAATGAGAGCTAAAAACAATGCATTCGCGATAGTTTTGAGAAAGACAAGCTGGAATTTACTTGAATCTTTTCCAACTAAATGAAGATAATGTTGTATTATAAACACTTATTATTAATTAAGATAAGTTATAATCGTTTTACCGTATTCCGTCATGTTTACCGAACCGCTGCAACATAAAAAAATGTCAAACTTCCTGTTCAAACGTTTTTAACGGGACATTTTTGCATAAAAAGAGGAGTTTAATATTGTTAACAAGTTTTGAGTCAAACGTTTGTTTGCACAACGTTGTTAAAGAATTTTCTCTCAATTATTATATCGTTACTGTACTTTTTACCCCAAAATAATATATTCGAAATTGTTCATAATAATTCTAGATTTAGACCGAGTATGATCTATTCAACAATGTACATGCACACAATAAAATGTTGATGTAATGATGTGAAAATTTACTAGCTTTATGGTTTAATATTCACATTCATTGCGAGAATTATTCGTTAGATCTCCTGGGAAATTCTACTACAATGCAACAATGTACATCGACCGTTGACCTCCTGGTTCGAGCTGATGACACCCTAATAGGAGGTTTAAAAGTAAGATTAGGATCGTGTTGCCATAGGATGCGTCGTTTCAAAAATAACTGTCAGCTCGCCATGTTTTATACATGAACTTATGCAGTTGTTTAAACGGATAATGTTTATAACGAAAAATTCTGCAGCACGAATGTACTCGAAACAAAATTATTACCTTTCAAGACTAGTGAAATGAAAGAAAAAAAAAAAAAAAATGAAAATTATGTACGTAGTTATAGCAAACACTTTTCAACATTTTTAACAATGTTTATTACTTTAACGCTATCAATGCTTTTCGCTTACATTAATCAAGATTATCAATTGTTTTTCCAATTTTAATTCCTTGTTCTGTTTTGCGTCAAACTTTTGTTCATTTCACCCGACGTGTAATTTATTACGATTATCTTTAATTTATATATTTTACAATCGTAAGTGATTTCTAAATGAAATACGAGTAACAAAGATTAAACATTTTCTTGGTGAAATATTAATTAACAAACTGTTGTTAAGAATAAGAAGATAAGATCAACATACTGTCGTTTTTATATTACGAAAGGTCGCGGCATTACGCTCTGCTTTTATCTATGTTTTGAATTTCATCAGTATACCACTGTGATTTATTGAATCGTTAAAAGAGACTGCTTTATTAACTCAAATATCAATAAATAAAAGTATGCATAGAATTAATGACAAACCAACCATAATATAGGAACAAAAGACTTTACAAAATTGTCATTCATGAATGAGACAAGTCACGGAGAAATAACTGAAATTCGAGTGTTTATTATTTTTTAAGTAAATATTGTCATTTTCCACGCTAAAAAGGTAGCTTGTAAAAATAAAAATTGAAATTTTGCTTTTACTCATTAATTTGCGTGACACCCACAATAAATTACAATAGAACATAAATTTGAATTCCTCGGACCAAGTACTCAATTGAACTCAGTTGAACCATTTTTGTGGGCCCGTCTTTATGCTGCCGTTCGCGTAAAAAATTACCATAACATTTAAACGACTACCCGCATTTTGTCGTCCACCGTTTAACTTGTCTATATGTTTTACTTATAATTGAAAATAATTATAAACCGTTCGAAGGTTTAAATTTGCGTACAAACATCTTCAAGGAAGTTCAATTATGACGAAGTATCAATATACTTGGACGAAAAAAAGTTCTGTGAGAATCTCATACACAGAATTATCATTATTTTGAAAGAAAGGAAATCATTGTTTTCGTAAAATTTTTAGTTCTTAAAAGCATTTTACTAATTAATTCATTATTAAACAGTGGAAAAATGTATCCCGAACTGAAAGAAAGACAGTTTTTGAAAATAATTGCAGCAATTTTTTCCGCTCGATGTAACAAGCATTTCGTTCATGTAAACGGTGGGGACAACTAAAACATAGTTTTAAACTATATGCAAAAAAATTGGAATAAATGCTATAATGTTCAGCTCATACACTGAGAGAAAAAAGAAAGTAAAAATTACAATCTTTCTAACAGTTTGAGGACACAAGTCTTTTAACATGAAAAAATAATGAAAACTGTAACTTATCTACATTATTTCGTCATTTTAAGTTGAGATTACTTTTATTTTTGATAGTAGTTTTCATGCCGAAAGACTTATGTCCTCGAACAGTTAGAAAGATTGCAATTTTTACATTCTTTTTCCTCTCAGTGTACCAAACAATTTTCTTAATTGTTCTATATTTATTTCTTTTCTTTGAATACATAACGAGAAAAAGTAGCATGACTGCTGACAAGGTACTTTTTTTTCTTAAATATTAAATAATAATAATAATAATAATAATATATTTGAAAAATTATAAAAAAGCGTTAGTTTTTCCGAAGATCGTAGCGCTTTATTCCAATCACTTTTCTACGTTTATACCAATTTAAATCGTGTGCATATTTTTTTCCGTGATAATTTCTTTTCTACGCATGCAATATCCGTTTGCCGATCGTCGCTATTTTTCGCACACGATCGGTGCGTAAATTACAGTAGTTGAGCTCAAACAAATGACGCAATTGATTGGCTTTTAACCCAGATTTCCGTTGCCGATAATTGCAGTCGTCGATTTTGAAAACAACGCCGGCAACGCGTTTCTCGAAGTACAACACGCTCGGAGATGCCAGTCCTTGAACCAGAACACGATCGGTTCATTGCGCTGAAAAATCGCCACCGTGCAAACAAGCCGATGCTAATGGGTTGACAAAAGATAGACGACGACGGCGCGGCTTTCGTCAACGTCTTGTCTAGCGCGAGCTTTTGCGAACGGCTGACCAAGTACGAGGTCATCGTATGCATTGTTGCGTGACGATCCCGATGCTAACCGGATGATACGCCGACTATTTTTAAACGGCGCCAACCGTCTCATTCGAGCCTGTCGCGCGGTTACAACTGCATTTCCCATCGCACGCGCGATCGATCACGAAAAAGGTTTGACAAAAAATTATTCAATCCGCGACCTCGCTAATCGCACTCGAAATAAATCTCCGAGTCTCGGCCTGGACGATTGCCAACGGCCGAACGCAGTTTCGACACTGGCCAATCAAGGACATTTTCGTTTTAACGCTTTGTCTGTTTGCTTTTCGACGGAGAAAAGGCCGCGAGCGCCGTTTCTGCGAGATTTGAAATATTTATCGCGGGGAATCGTGAGTCGCGATAATTGAACGTGTTGATGCGTTTGCAATTGAGCGAAATTGAGAATAAATGAGAATGATGGATAGATTTGGTTTTCGTTGACGGTCAAGTAATGTGGTATTAATTCACGTGGAACGGCTGATGAGCGGTATAGTACTGTTGGTGCAATTTTTAGATTTCGCGTTATATAACGCACTGTGTGATATTGAAAAATGAACAATCTTGGACAGCAGGTTTGACCGTCTGCGACGAAAATAAAGTTCATGTCCATGAAATTATGCGCTAAAAAATATCATTGTTTCGTACATAAAGTTTTGTAAAAGTCAGTTTGTAAAATTGTAGCGTGAATTGGTACATTCAATGGTAAATTGCGCGGAAACTTTGCAGATCAGATCCGTAATATTTTATGGTAATCCGGCTATTTGACGGCGCCATTTAAATTTTGTCAAGTGGCTCCCATCAGTGACTTGAAGTCGTCAAGTTTTAACTGGATCAATATAGACGATTTCTTGGTGAACTACGAAAATATAATTAGGTTAAGTGTTACGTCGAAGTTGGATGTTACCGGATGCTTTGAAGAATCGCAAAAAAAACAGCAATTAACGTCTCTATATAATAAAAAAAAATTACACACTGGGTCTATTTAAGTTTCAAAATTTTTCACTATTTTACTTTAAACCTTGAATCATTTTCAATGAAATATTACACCTACAAATTAAGTACTGAGTGAAGTTCATTAACGCTTCTTAAGTCCAGTTTGAAAGTAAGAAACATTTTATAATTACTTAACGAAAAAGTACCTAATATTATTTGTTTCTAAATTCCGTATATATTGTCTTTTAATCTATATTTCTTACATATTAATTTACGGAAACAAAGCTAAAAATACTTAACATAAACTCGAGTCAAAATTTCGAATAACTGAGCCAACTTTTGTTACATATCAATTGAAAATTGAAAATGATCGTATAACGAATTACAATAATCTGCATATGAAGACACTCGTTTTTATGACCAGTCATAATCCGCGAAACGTAAATCTTACTTTCTCGTAACCATATAACTCTTTCCGCGCTTAAAGTCATTGGTCGTAATTTTAATTGCGAACGTGATTTAAACAAATTACTAAGAGAAAAGGAAATTTTACAGGAAGAGTTTTTATTCAATCGGTAGTAGGTCAATATTCGAATAATCGATGCGTAATTGATAACGACTAATAAATTCTTTAAAACGTTTCGGTACATTTAAAAAGGTCGATGTAAACTTTGCGGCTTTTTTTCACAATGTACTCAATGAGTCAGATGTAATGCATTTAAATAATTTTATTAGTAGCAGAAGCTATAAAATGCAACCGCGCGTAATTTCAAACTGCGCAGTTGAATTTAATGTTACGCGTTCCATATCAATAAACTCAGGGTGTTTATTGAGCTTCGCAAAGAATCTAACATATTATTATGTAATATATCGTACATGTGTGTGTCACGTCGTATATTATTTTACGTCGTAAAACTTGAGTCGTCAATTTAACGATTGAAATCGTAAGAACAAAAGTTGCAAGTGTAACATCGGTCTGACTGGTTACAACGGAATTTAACGGGACACAAATATTTTTGAGGACTTCCGCGAAGAGTCAATCAGGTTTTATTAAATCAGGAGTTCTGTAGGAACTTCGTAGGATCTCTTAACCTTTCGTCCAAGAATAAATCAAAGTCTTCGGATCAAAGAAGATAACAGACCTTAATGGAGAAGAATCTGTTGCTTTTGGCGTACGAAAAACAAGTACTACACTGAGAAACATCATAGTTGATTCAACAGAAATCTAGTTGAGTCAGCTAACATTTAGGGTTAAATACGGGCAGCTAGATTTGCTAGTTGTGTCAACTAGCTAACGTACAAATTTACGAAATATAGTTGAATCTACTAGCTGGTATAATTGATTCTACAATATGCTGGCTGTTTCAATAAAATACTAGTTCATTCAAGGAATTTGTGCCACTAAC
>JABFOV010006677.1:0-10362 GCA_022817685.1 Aradophagus sp. ZL-2020
TTGTGTTATTGTATATATATATAATAGATTTGCTGAGTGAGATATCCATCGATGTCAATGTGTGTGGAAACTTTGAGTTTTGTATGTGTTACTACTAAACCAAATATATTATTTTTTTTTTTTTTTTTTTTTCTTTATTTTTAAATTATTTTTTTTTTTTTTTTTTTTTTTTTTTTTTTTTTGTGACACCGTACCTATAGTCTTACTTACGCCATTCATCTTCAAACTTTTGTTCTTGATTTCTCTAAAAACAATCGCACAATTGAAAAGCAGAAATGGTGTTGCAAAGTATAACAATTCAGCCCACATTTCTAATTTTATAAACAAATATGAAATAAATAAACAAGTAATAGACTTCGAAATAGTAATTTTGTACCAAAGTTAATGATGTTCGACAGAATTATACATTAAAACACATGAATAACAATGTTGTCTGTTGCGTTTTCGGATGCATGACATTCGAATCTTATTATACATTTGATTATTAAAACAAACGTATGACACTTTTGCAATGTGACGTATCACTTTGCATAATAATCAGACGCGTCAATCGTCGGCTTCAACATAAATCACGAGTGCAAAGTTATGGTATTCGGAAGGAAGATTTAAAGGTCCTCCTTTAATTAGTATAGCTCGTGTCGTCACATATTCGTCTTCGGTGTCAACCCCACGCGAGTGGGTACACGTCGCCTGACATTAGGAAAAGGCTATACTCGTGATACCAAAGTCTGAACATTGGACACGAACATGTAGCATTCATCGCTGACGCATCGTACTTCGGGAGGTCTGGCCAGACATTCAGACAACTCCCCCTATTTCTATCTTTCTCTGTCAAGTTTGCTCCATGTCGAGAAAATGCATAGCACGTGAGTTATGTGCCTAACTTCAATGGACGTTACTGCGTAACCGTTACATAACGCAGCAGCCACGTAGCAGCACGTATGTTAAAATATTGGGAGGATAATTTGACGTCGTTATTTGTTACTGTCACAACACCAACTTGATGACATCATTATGTTTTATTTGCAACACAAAACAAATTTCAATTATTTACGCCTTTTCTAAAGAATTTCTATTTGTTTGCAAGATTATGTAAAATCGCATCGTTTCGATATAAGGAGATGAATTTTTATCGATTATTTTCAATTGGATAATAGTTAGTCATAGGAGATTATATTTATCATTATTATGTTTCATCCTTATAAGCATTTAATTTTAAATAATACCCAAGAGATATTCTAAGATTATCATAACGTTCTATAAAATATTATAGGGATATTAAATAATGTTATGTGCTATATAGACATAAACGTATTTGATGGGTACATAACATACAAGAACCAAACTTAAAAAAAGTAGTACATTTTAACCATTGAATATAGTTATAACATATTTATCGTTATTTGTATAATATTTTGTCTTCGTTTACGCTTCAACTGCTCGTGTTTGTTGTGACATTTGAAAATTCACAACAGCATGTGTTTCAAAAGTGAGCTTCCTACCAAACGTCAATACATGCGGGCAAAAATGGCACTTGCAAGCGCTTCCGTTATAAATCCATTTCAAAGTGAAACAAGTATAAAATGAAGCGGGCGATATTTTAAAATTATAATTTTCACCTCATGCATGAAATGAAAAACGATGTATTCTTACTGAAACAAATCATATTAGACATTTATTAACAGTATATTTGTCCATATGATTAAATAACAGTAATATATACCCAGTCCGCGATTTGTTTAACGGGAAATAACAGTATTTTAGAAAACATGAATAACGAGATAGTAGTTCATAAAAGATGTATAGCATCCGTGAGAAACGATAGCATAATAATAAATGACATCACGTAAAATCAATTGAGATACATCATTAATCGATCATGTTAAGGTGAACTACTGGCGCTACAGACGTCGGATTTAGTTATATCATCGTCCGAATCTAGCATAATTCAATTACGAATTTTCACGGACTTTGAATGCAACGTTACAAATCAATAGCGAGTCTAAAACGCCGAGTAAACTTTTCGGTTTATTTCTAGCCACTTCTGATTAAACATTTATATACAAATGTTTTCGTACGTAATTTACAATTCAAACTCCGGCAGCGAGAGGCGCAATATTTTGTAGCCTTTAACCCGCTGTGTTTTTGCGAGTGTCATGAGACGCGCGGTAGCGACGTAATTGCATCTGTCATACATTTACATCATATTGGTGGACAAACAAGTGACATTGGCTGTTCTTCCCGTTCCATGCACGCAAGTCCCCATGTATGATAATTGTGAAACGCAGCCGAAGCTGCGCCGAGTTAACCGTTCGCCGCATACTGAGCGAATCAATCACATCGCACGCACTCCGCACACATGCCGTTAATGTGCACGAGAACGAGAACAGGACCACCAGCCGACATTTCGACTAAAAGTCACAAGCTGTGACTCGTGCTCTTTGACTTTTGAACAAGTCAAAACCTACGTGTCTGTTTTCCCCTTTTTTCTTCGTCGAACGATCTACATTTCATGTGAACGATTTGAAAAAGTCCAAGTTATTTTTAAAAGAAAAACAGTATCTGACATGCTCCAAGGATATTATTTCTTGACGATTTTCATGCTCAACACTTTTATTTGACAAATACGATGTGTAATAATAAAGTTGCTAAAAATAAATGATGTGAAAAGCCGAGAAAAAGTTGTCAACGGAAAATAGGTGATTTTCAACTTTAATTTAACTTTAATTGCGTTGCTTTTGTTACGTAGTAAACTCCCGAAATAGGAAAGGATGATTATTATTAATTACAGTAAATAGAATTTATAAAACATGTTCAGTTATTACAAATAAATATAAATAAATAAATGGCTGTGACGTTGGTTGGTACAAAATAGAATTTAAAAAAGAAAATGGATTTAAAAAACAAAAGAACCTGCAGCCATATGAAATAATAGTAAAGTTAATTATAATTGTTTGATGTAATGACTTTTTTCAATTATTTAATTACTTTATATGTTACAATTTGATATTTTATAATTATAATGTCGAATTCTAATGGTAAATGTAATTTAATTGCAATTACTTTTTAGTGAAATGCATACGATGATCTATAAATAATTTATCAGCATTGGATACTGCGCTCGTTCCAACTAATAGAATATTACTTCAGATAATAATTGCCTTTCTAAAAGTATATTTTGTAATATAATAAACGTTCATTGAGTTTCTATTAACCGTGAATATTCAAACGAAATTTCAAGCATATTTCACTTTGTTGAATAGGTCTTCGTTATAAAATATCACGTTCAATTAAAATAACGTTTTATAAATAAATGTCTCACGGGCTAACGTCTTTAAGCACAGACAAACGTTCATTACTTTCGCAAGAATTTGTAACAGGAATTTCATAAGTGCTTCTCATGGGTTCCTATGCAAGCAATAGAGAACATCTCGCATTTTCATAATAATTCATAAATATAATTTTCTAACTTTTAAGATAAATATTTTATAAATTGAACTTGAAGCTTAATTCAATTAAGATGATTATAACTATCAAAATTAACTAAATTAGATCAAATGAAATTAAATTGATATAAAAAGATATTAAAAAATGAACCATTCAAAGTCAGATTTTGATTCTAGCTATTATTTCAAGTAATTTAAATGAGAACGGCAGTAACGGTCATTTCGTGATATGTAATTTTATTACACATATACCTTGAGTCTGAATTATTATGTAACGATTTCGTGGAAACGATATCGAACTTTTACATCAATGCACGAAATCACAGTACACTTGTGAAAAAAAGAGCCATGGTATTATTTCACATTCATATTACATGTCACGCTTTTAGTTCGACTTTGCAACGCATTTATTACATTGCGCGCATAAACTCGTCTCATTCATGTATCCCTATATTTTCTGAGTTTTACAGTCTTACGAGTCAGTGCGACATCGATATGTATAATGAGCCGCGTTGAGCAAAACGAGTTAATTAATCCTCGGGAGAGAAAACGCGAAGGTTTTGCAATAATTATTCGCCCAACTGGACGCAACAACCGCCAACTATAATTGTATTTCGTTTGTCAACTTGTTATTTCGCACTCTGACTACGGAGCGTTATATTTTCAACTTTATAATTACATCGCTGCCATTGTTCTTTCCGCGGTACAAATCATTTGTCTTTAACGTATGCCAGCGTCGTCAAACCGGTTTTTCTATTCATTAATTCATTTCTAAATCAGCGTGCTGCTTAAAATAATGTTGATTGATCGATAATCATAAAACGTGAAACTCAAAGTTAAATTGTCGGACACCGATAAAAAATTGATCATTACGACAGATTTATTTATTATATGTGAATTTATTTTTCGAGTGCTTTTTCGTCTCTTTTTGACGAAATTTTGATTTATGAAAGGATATTGAGCGAACATGAATAAAGGGAAAGAATTATCAAAGGATCATATACAATGTGAAGATTAAGACGTTGAAAGACTAAAAATATTCGTTTCGTCGAAAATTCAGACGTGAATCAAGTATTAATAGCACGGACTCAAAGATTGCTGGTGGGTAGATGTTGGAGGGTGCGTCTAAATCGCGGAACACGGCCTCGGCTAGGGCGGAATGTATAAATTTGGGGACTGCAATTGGCGCAGAATACTTTTACAATTCAAATTATGGAAATCCCAGAGGGTACGTGTGGCCGGTATGTACGTAACTGTCTGACATTCGGGTTCTATACGAGTGCATTTGCTTCGCTCATGTGGACGATAAAAAAAGGAAACCGGTTATCTTTGATCGTACGTATTTAGTATCGAATACACGGAGCATTTTTTTCCGTAATTCGGCACTGTCAGCGTGACGTTGTCAAACATTATTATCTTAAATTAAATTACGCAATTAGTAAGAAATTTTAATTGCGCAAATATAAAAGAAAAATAAACAAAACAGGAAAGACTGTTATTCGAGTTATGCTCATTTGTCAGTCTGTCAGTTGATGTAAAATACACTGTAATTTACATTAAACTTCGGTGATAATGTAAATTACTGCGTTAACAATTTTAAAGCAAACTTTCATTACCATGCATTTAAAAACCATTAAAAATATTTGAGAAATAACACAAAAGTAGATGAAAATAACATATTACTTAATTGTAAATTTAATATTTATTTGTTAATTTTAATAAATGAACCGGAATTAATGAGCCTGAAACTAATTTAATGATATTTTCGTCCGTACGTGTAATTATGTTGACGTTTTGTTTCAATATATCAACGTTTTGATTTAAGACACCTTTAATTTTAATAATTTTTTCAGTGTAAAATGACGTCATTGCATAAATCACCAGTGACAATGTTTTATTTGCACTTAACATTTGATAACTTTATATCGTCATTAAAACATCGATTAATAATGAGCACACTGATACGTGTTTCACTTCACGACTCTCCCTAACTTGATAATTCGTGACTCCCTAAATTACTTTTTTCCGCGGCAAACTTTCCTTCTTCGCCCGCATAACATTTCTTATCCGCATAAAATTTCGCAATGAAACCAAGTTTCACAGTGAGAAAAAAATATTGTACCTACAACGATAAATGTGCTTAGTGTAACCATTTTCAATGGTTAAAATATGGATGACAAATGGCGGTGGAAAAATATACCATTTTTCTTGTTGAATATGCTACTCATTTGTACTCTACGTATATCCATCAAGTACAACGATAAGCAAAATTATAATGATATAAATCATTTGCAATATTCAACTATTATCCAGATGCAAATAACGAACACAACTTTTCGTATACTTTTTAATACTTTGCCTCCATTATCTCTAGCGTTTTTTCTCGCACATCCATCTACCGATAAAAAGAATTGGGGCTTTCGGGGATCACCGTTTAAAATGCCCGTTGTTGTCATCTCAATGATTGCGGAGATGAAAAAGACGTGACATTTCAATGAGTCATTTCATTAACACGGCCATTAAAGGCCTCCATTGTTTAGCCGAATAAAAAATGCATCGTCGAAAAAGGAAGGCACGGAAAATGCAGCCCGCGCTCGAAAGCGAAGTACGTTTGAACGACGTGCGCGCATATCGAAATTAAATGTCGGCGTTTGAATGCGAGGGAAGGAAAAAGAGCGACGGTCCTCGTGAAAGCTGCACGCCCCCTCGGTCGGGACTTTTGTGCCGCGAGGAGGAAATCACCGCGGTTCCGTGACAAAGATCCGAATACAGTCGGATCGACGACAAATGTCTTTGTCGTTGGAATGTCCGACATTACTGTCCGCGAAGAAATAAATCTACGAGCAAATAATCGAGACTCGAGTAAAGACGAAACCTATGATGCTCAAAGATCACGACTCACATTTCTCAACGTCTTGCCGCGCGTTCCTCGTGACTGTGCAACCCAATGGAGACAGACTTTCCGCTGGCTTGTTGGCTTTAAAGGGGATGAAGCGACGCGTGCCCCCTTCCCCCTCTTCGCCTCCTCCTCCTCCTCCTCCTTTATACACACGCGTCCCCAATGATTGTATACAGAACATTGCTGAATTATTTCATCAAAAATACAGCCGCAAAAGCTTTTTTTCGACTTATCTCGTTCGAGGCTAATCCTTTTATGCGAATTTCAGCTGATTAATTATGCAATTAATTCAACGCGAAAGAAGCTTAAATAAGTTTCGCCTGAGTCGGTCCGAGTGGTAAGCAATTTTCAAACAAAGTTGTTTCAATAACTGAGTAAGCGAAGTTGTAATTTTATATCGTGACCTTGTTTTAGAACCGAATGCGGTTTTTCGGAACAGTGATATTATCGTACTGCTCAAATACTAAACTAATTTTTTGATTCGTTACGAGACAATTTAATTAGAGGAGGTTCTTTCCTTTGTCATGGTATAGGTATCGTCGGTATATATGAGTAATATGTATTACATACTTATCAGACGCGTGACACAGATTTAGATAACACTCGTGAGTGGGATTTGGGCATTCATCAAGGGATCGTGCACGGCCGCTTAAGCTTTGCTCATGGAATTATAGAATTAGAGTCAGCGATCGTCGCACGATATGTCCTTTTATCGCCGGGATGCATGGCATGGACGGTGTTCGAGAAACACTTTTTGTAACCCTGGTGTAGCAGACGAGAAGCATCACTGCAAATCCAATTCGCAATTATCAATATCGTTGAACAGATACTTTTACGAGGACGAAAATTTTATTGTTTGTTTGATCATGATTTGCAAAAATTACTCATACGTATATCATACATACAGCGAATGTATGATAAAATAACAAAATAACAAATTTCCATAACTGTTGGTACTTTTATTAAAACAACGATGATTTAATTTAAGTATTTTCTTTACGCATGTTGTTAAAAGTATCACGTACACTTTTGGCGGAAATTGATTAATTACTTCTGTCAAGACATACATTATCGAATACGACTTCAACTGAATACTTGATACTGGTAAATTATTGCTTGGTTTCCGCCCTTCGTATACAAAGTACTCTGTTAATTGAAAATTCAATTTTCGTGATGACAAGGGCTTGTAATACAATTGATTTGAAGCCAAAATTAAATGTTATAACGACGTAAATTATGAAAACTGAAAATTTAAACTTAAGTTTCTTATTCGCATTGCCGTTGAGCTGAAGTGTTAGTTTTATGAACTTCAAGTTGACTGGACAAACTTTTCTTCTACCCTTACCTTGCCAATTATGTCTCCAGTTATAGGGTTGGTTAAGCGGAAAAAGGGAATGTAATCAGAGATTCATTGTCGAATTACGAAATAACGGGTTAAATTAAATTTGATTAATTCTGGCGAAAATGAAATACCACCATAAAAGCGTACGACGTCAAACGTGAAGTATTTGACGGACGTAAAAAATGTCTGGCTTGAAGAACAGTTCACTTCAACGGGGTGAATGAAAAATATAGGTAACAAGTATTAAAAAATATTATCCGACGAAAATTATACATAAAAATGAGTGGCGTGCATGCTATCCAAATTTCTTTATACTTTCTCACGAATTTATCTCCCGAGTGCACGTCATCTGCTATTCATAATCATAAAGCACAAAAAGAGTACAACGAACGGTTACGGAAATTAATGTCAATCATACATCAATTCTCATCCACAACTAATTGTTCATACACACACATACGTAGACACAGAGCACCACTGTGTTGAAAAGTAAAAATCTTTCCCATGTACCAACAATGACAACTTTCATGGCCAATATCGCGACGCTTTAGAATTAACAGATAGAAAGTTTGCACAATAAGTGCAAGTAAGTGCGTTTGTCTCTGCGTTTGTCACGGTCTTGACACAGCAGTCGAAATGGAGGCGAAGTCCGCGAAACGCGTCCCGTTAGTGCCACCATTAATGTTCCTTATTGTGCGAGTTTCTACCCTCGCCGTCCTATTTCCGGCAGACAATACAAGTCCGACTCTATTCTTTATCCGCCGATGCGAGTACTCTTCCCCCTCGCCTCTTCGCTTGTCGACTGTCTGCCACCCCGTCCGCCGTTCGAGTGACAGGCGGAGCGCGTGATGTCCAAGGGGACGATACTAGATACGACGAAGAGAGAGGAACGCGCAGACGAAGACGGGGATGGTGAAAAGGGATGAAGACCAAGCAAGACCGAGGAATAACGGGAATACATCGCAGCAACCCTCGTGCGAGTTTCGGTGTTATGAAACCGTGAAGAGACGTACGCTTAGGAATACGCACATTGCTCCATGTCATCGTCAAACTAACAGAATGACATCTCGACGTGCGCTGTGACGCTTTGAATCTCGTTAAAGTAATCGAACGGCTAAGCAGAAGTAATATCCGAAACCCTCCTAGCGACACCATTGTTCACATCACGATCCAGTTAATTGAACACGCTAATTACCGGTGGATGCTAATTTGTATGTCAACATTTTTCGCTGGAGCACTCGCAGCTCTACTTGAAACTTCAAACTGGACCTCTCTTCTACTAAACGTTTTATTATGTGAAAAGATTCCCGGCGGATTGAAAAAGTTTGATTTATTTTGTGCGAGAAAGAAGTGCCCGGGGTTAATGTTGGGGTCGAAATGTAATTGATTGATGAGGATGAAATGTATATTAGTTTGGTACTTCATTAGCTGTCGAGTAGTTAAGTTGAAGAGAAAGTAGAAGTTGAATAAAATAATTATTGCGTGAAAGTATAATAGATAATAATTATAATGTATATTAAATGAGAAGTGGTACATTATAATCGCAAGCATTAATTAAACAGTATTTTATAATTAATTAGTAACTTAAACTCATTAATATCATTAGCTCGTTGAAAAGGTTATTACGTCTCTTTATTTAACAAAAGGATTACATCAAATAAACTTTATCCTCTTTTTGTGTATTCATTGTGAAATCAAGGTGAAATTACTTAAATATTAAATGTACGTAATAATAACAAAAAATATAATTAGAAGTTGAAAACACGTTCTATATAAGGAAATGTATATGATTTCCGATTATTTAATTATGTGATCGCTATAATGCAAAATCAAATAATTCAATTAATTTTAATAAAATAATGTATAATAATAAAATAAAATAATTACATACATTTACCCTGAAATTCGTCATTTGGCCACAGATAAACCTGACGTCAAAGGGGTATTTTCACCTACACAGTAACGGATACAAATACAACGCTTATAAATTCATTATTTCATTATATTAAATTGAATAAAAAATAATGAAAATTGCAGAATAAATACTATTGATTGTAATATTTTTTGTTATATTTTATTATTATTGTTCGAGAGTTATTTTAAAAATTACTTTTTTTGATGAAAAACTTAAATCGCATAACTGTTAAAAATTATTGTAGTTTTTATTTCATGTATATTAGCTTATTTCTGCATCTGTAACTTTTTCTCAATCTTCAACTTTATTGAGACAAGTACAAATAACATTTTCAAGCTTGATTCCAAATTAGTGACTCAGTGTATAAGTGAAAAGCTTTTATATCTTTAGATATTTTCGTTTTCAGTTAAGTTAATAGCAATGTTTTATAAAAGTGCTTGAAGAAAAACGTACCATAAGAATTATGATCTTTTCTCAAATCACTTTTCATAAATATATTGAAACGACTCGCATGCATAAGAACTTTTTTTAATTTTTTAATATAGACACAATCTTTTCATTTCTCATAAAAACAACGGTATGCAAAATTGAAGAGCCAATTCTGTGTATCTATTATGAAATTTTCAGCCGCCTGAAAATATATTACTTCGTTTGAATATATGACAGTAATTCAAAAATACGTTAATAAACACACCATTACGAAATCAGCTCACGTACTTTGCGTTTAGATAGCCATTTTACTAAATTGCATGCTTTCTGC
>JABFOV010006678.1:0-10360 GCA_022817685.1 Aradophagus sp. ZL-2020
TTTGGTCAACATTCGATCAATGTTTGATCGACATTCTATTGATAATTTTCGATCAATTTTCGATGGACATCCAATCGATAATCCATCGATATTTGATCCAAAAAGATATTCTTCTTTTACATGCTTACCTATCTGAACAAAAAATATAGTTATTAGATCTGCTGAGGTGTCACTCGATCGATTTAATTTAGATCTATTTACTTTGATCAATTTTTGATCGGAAATTGATCAATTTTTTTTTACTCGGGAAGGGCAAATGTTATTAATATCGTCCAATTCAATCGATTTTTTTTCTTTATAGAGGCTAAAATTTTTCCGAGAGAATTACGAAGAAAACAAAAGATAATTTGAGAGGCGAACGAGAAGAACGGGCTTTTTGACTTAAATAATTAGCTAATTTGTTACCAAAATGAGAAGCATAACTAAGGTGTTAACAGCCCTAAATATTGGATTTCGTGTTTCGTCGGCGGATTTGCATAAATTACACACATCCGAAAGCGCATATTAATTACGCGGCGGTAGTTTTTTTTTTAGTTTTATTTCCCTCCCCCCATTTCCGGCCGAATTAACGCGACTGTTTACTTGTTGGACGTGTTTAATACTTTAACGAGGATTTGGAATTTTAGTCGACAGCGTGCGAGTGTTTCTTATGCAGCGAAATACAGGCAATAAGCGCGCGTAACACTTTACTTTGAAACTTTATTTTAAGTATTAATACTGCTCATGAATATTGCAGCAGACTAATAAGTATATGGATTTCAATGTTTTCCGCATTAAACAGAATGCGCGAATTCGTGCATGCGCAAGCGTTGAATTAGATTTGGGCACATCGTCAATTTCGAATAATTTCGTAATTTTGTTTTCAATATTGAAAATGGCATGCTGGAATCGAATTCAGGAAAAGGCTGGAATAATGATTAAAAGGA
Organism: Aradophagus sp. ZL-2020; assembly: GCA_022817685.1. NCBI lineage: Eukaryota > Metazoa > Arthropoda > Insecta > Hymenoptera > Scelionidae > Aradophagus > Aradophagus sp. ZL-2020. The sequence continues at coordinate 927 of JABFOV010006678.1, forward strand.
AGGAGTGAACCAATATATATATAAAATTGAAATAAAAAGGGTAAAGCTGTAAGATTGCATATTTTTTGTTGGTCCATAAATTTTTGATGCGCAAAAACTTGCAAAGTTCGAAGATTGCTTCTGTCGTTTTATTATTGTTAATAAAATTTTCAACTTTTTTTTCGTCTCACTTTGACCGAAGCACTTTTCGACCGAAATTTTATTTCGAGCTTATCGTCGCGGCATCGAGTTTCGCATTTTTTGGCAAAATATCAAGACTATCTTGTCATTTTAAGAGCGCATGCGAAATGAATACTGGTAGTCAGCAAAATATACATGAAAAATGATCGGCGACAGAAATATCAATATCAAGTGGCAAAGGGCTTCTTAAAATTGCGGGGCTAAAGAGCATTTTTAAAATGGCCACATTTGTTTCAATTGGCCGGGCTAAATAATAGACGAGGTTGTATCATCGTTCCTCGCCTTTTCCATCGTTACGTTCGAGCACTTGAGTCGCGTATTAAATTTTTACGACGAATTATTTTGAAATTTCAAATTCTTGACGCCTCGAAAAACGTCGTTGACTATCACACGCATTGATGACATTTTTTCATGGAAAGTAAGAGTTACTAAAAAGTATTTTAAATCATCTACAAGCTCAATCAAAATTTAGCAGGGTACAAGAAAAGTCAGTAATAATCAAAGAATAATCAGGCTAGAAAAAAAAGATGGAGTTGAAGTTTCCAACGTTTATTAATAAACGAAAACTAATTATTCATAATTTCGTAACATACATTTTAATCAAAAATGACAAAATTATATTCTCAAAGATTGAAATAATCTAGCTTTTTCTTGTAAAATTATCCAACTAAAAAATATTATTATTTGTATGAAGAAAAGTATGTCAGATTTTATTTTCGTTTACTAACAAACGTTGGAAACTTAGGGAACGTAAAAAAAAGACAATAGTAATTGTAAAGATTTTTCTTCTTATACAATTTCACGTTTAATTAATAAAAGTTTAAATCCTAATTAAAATGGATTAATTAGATGATTAATAAAATTATCCAGTTTTAAAATTTCGACTCTTCTTACCGTAAATGTTATTAAAAATAAAAAGAATAACAAGAAGAAGTGAACCAAGTTTTTAACCAGACATCGACTCGTCGTATTCGTAAATCTACTCGATTCGAATTCGACAATATCCAATAAAAACAAACGTGGTTTACCCCTTCCAAATGTACCTCGCGCCGTTCGATTGGCGGGATTTGCCGGGGAATTTAATTTCAAATTTTTCCGCGCGCAACGCAACTACGGTAAAGTGCGCAATAAATCTGAAAGGTCGGCAGTGGAATAAGAAAAGCGTTCATGAAACATTCCGTTTGAAAGCAAGTGCGCGACTCCTTCGCGAAACTCGTTGGAATTAAAGTGCCGTGCGTCAAATCAAAATGCGACACGTTTCAGCCGCGATGCGCCGCTTTTTCACGACGTTAAGTATACGAACGGGTTTAATGTGTTCGCGCGCATGTGTACGAAAACGTATATGGATGTAAGGTATTGTGATGCGAGAACCAAGTGATCTTTTTTGAAATGCAATCGTCTTATTCGTGCACCGTCAATTGTTGAGAGTTGTGCTATTGTCCACATTGGAGCACATTTGTGACAAGTTTCTATTTTCGAACTTTCCTTTTTTTTTTTTTGTTATTCAAAATGATTCTGAAAAGAAAGTGACCATTGTTTTTTGTAGACGTGAAAAAAGGTAGTTTTACAATAAATTTTACAATCAATTACCAATAACTTTTGTTTCGATGCATCAACAGATTTCGATCAGCGAATCTCGTCCTCGACAAAATAATCATTTTCCGCCGTCCAGAGAAAAACGAGGATGAAACTGCAGCGAACATGTTTTCCAATTAGGAATATGAACAGGGTCCATAAAGGGGCGAATTGAATGATTGTATCAAATTCTGGCACCGTGCACGGTACTGCATTAAGCACTCAAAATTCCCCGCGAAATCAAACTTTCGTTTAAAGCTCATTAACGAAGTTCCGAAATTCGAAATTTCAATTCTCCGCGCGAGCGATTTCGTAGGAAACCGGGCTAATCGAATAATAATGCGGATGCCATGGCAGCCGCGGGAGCGCGCGAGCCCACGTCATCGCATTAGCTCAGACAAGCGGAAAAACACGTATGTCTGCGGGCCTTCCGTCTTTCGGCGAATTCGCCGGCTAATTTTCAAACAGCGGCCCGGAAATCCGAAACCCCGACGACTTTTGCAACCCATTACCGCGTCCAATTAGTCAATGACGTTTTGCTAAGTGGCACGCGAAAATTGCCGCGATTACGAATTTCGCGGACGATTGCGGCAATTTTCGCGAAATCCGACCCCGATTATCATAATTGCCAAGGAAAACTGATCCCGGTCGGAAGGTCTACTGCTGTCGACTTTTCGCACGAAATTAGAGTATAATAATGTTTACGCGGTACTGTACGTTTATCGAACACAATTTTCTGTACTTTTGGTCAATTACTTTTGTCAAAACAGGTCTACGCATATTAATTTATTGATTGATAAAAATGCTTATTGCATAACATTAATTTACTTTGTCGAATTATATTTTTTCCGGTTATTAATAAACGTCAAAAATTTAATATATATATATTCCAATAAAAAAATTTCTTTTTACTTTCGAAATAAAAATTACGGTTTAATCGTATTTGATATGTTTTAAATAAATTATATAATTCCACCATTAACTTACTTTCGATATAAAACTTGACATTTTATATTAAAGTTTGAATTCATCGCAAATTAAACAAGGAATTCTACTTTGTCGGTAAAAAAAAATTCAAACTAATGAAATAATTTCTTGCTTCAGCGAGGTATGTAAACTGACGATGAAGGTAAAGTGATTTCGAAACTCCGCATTTTGAAGTATCGAATGTTAAGTGAATTTTAATTGTTAATCAAATTAGTTGTGCGAAGTTAATAATGCATTTATCGACTTTGCCTGTAAAGTTTGTTAGCAAGTGGAAGGATAGTCGAGTGTTTTTGTTAACTATCGCAGATAATCTACAAAAAGTAACCAAAAATCATTGTACAGCGAGATAAAAAACAAAATAATATCAATTCGAAAAAAACAAAAGAAACAAATCAATAGATAAAATTAATAAAACGACAAGAACAGAAGAAAAAACTTCAATAATCAAAAACGAGCAGTCTTCCCATAAAATTATCTCACGATGGTATGACAATAAAATTTGTATAAAAAAAGAATCGGAAATTTTTGTATAAATCTTACAGCATGCCATTGCGAATCTCATTAGTTTCGGTTTGTGTAAGTACTTTGGAGATTAAATTAAACAGATTGCTAATCGCGTTTGTGCGTCGAGCCACGTTAACTAATTTCATCTACGTGGCAAAACCCAAGAGCACGTGGAACGAAAGAACGCGAGTTTCGCGCTTTATCTCTCGAATTCGCGTTCATTTGTGCGCGATAAATCTTCCCCGAGTCATTTGTATATCGCGCGGATATAATGATAAAATGCGATAAAACGGAATGTTTACGATTGACTTACAGCCACGGGCGTGAGTTAATCGACATAAAACGAGAGCATTCGTCCGATTTCACACAACGCGTGCAAATTCCTGCTGCGAAATTACAATTTGCTTCTTTTTTTCTCGTGTGTGTATTTTCATTTGTTCTATTTCTCTTCTTCTCTCATTTTCTCTAGCTTCTTTTGTTCCATTTCTATTTTTCTATAAATTATGGCCCAATTTCCTTTAGGTACATTTCAGGTGTAGATGGCACTTGTAGATGGTTTACTTAAGTCGTAGATCGCGTTTTTAGATGGTCCACCTGAGTTGTAGATGGCGCTTTTAGATGATCCACCTGAGTTGTAGATGGCGCTTTTAGATGATCCATCTGAGTTGTAGATGGCGTTTTTGAGAAGCATGTCTAAGTCGCAAATGACACATGTAGATGGCCCCCATGAATTGTAGATGGCACACAAATACCGATCACGTAAATTTTGAAACATACAATAAATTAGAATATAAATTTTCAAATTGCTACTTGTATTATAATATGAAGTCAATACAAAATGTATAATACAGCGTGGCTATTCGATGCTATTACGTCCGGAAACCGTGACGATGAATTGCCGTTGGAATTAGCAACTTTTTCGCGCCTGTAGCAAAAAGTCTGTTCGAAGTTCCACAATACAGACGCCAAGGAAACGCAAATTTTTCATCTTTTTTGTCCGAACCTCTTGCCTTCGTCTTATCTCCGGTTACAAATGAACCACTTATAGCTGCAAACGGCATAACACATTTTCTCACGGACGAAAGTTTGTAAGTGAGAAAAACGGATATGGCAGTTTAAAGGTACTAAACTGGGATGCGATGTTAACTTTCAGATTGTCGACTGACGAAAAAGAGACACTTCGACGAATGTTTTGGCAAGTAATCGGAGGCAGGATGGAAGAGGAATGTTTTCATATGATATTTTTTTTATACTTGACTTATAATTAAAAAAACAAAAAAAGTGAAAAAGAATCATTATTTCTTTTTGCAAATTAATTTTCAACTTTTCTCGCGATTGAATTATTTATTATAAAAAAAAATTTCAGATCAAATTACAATTAAAAGTCTGTCAGATTTACTGCGTTACTGAGTTAAAACAATGAAAAGTAAAATTATTAATTTATATTAATTATTTATCATTAAATTTTAAGAATATGTGAAATCATTTTATGTTAATATACCGGGTAAACGCATTAAAATTGTTATTAAAATGGCTGTGAATGACAATCGCGATGAATGATCCTGATCAAGTGAGTTAAATTTACATTAGGGTTGTGAAATTGATGATATAATATTTCACGTATTCTCGATACTATTCTGATATTAAAGTTCCATCACTGCTTTCAATATAGTCGATCCTACACTTGAATTTAGACATATCATAAAAAGTTGACGTCAAAATGACTAGCAATAAACAGGCAGTTGCTGGATCGACAATATATTATTGTTGATATAACAGATGAAACAAAACAGCGGCGTTTTTACACGCAGAATAATGTCTCGTTATTCATAACAGAACGAATAATTAAACGAAATTGAATTAAATAGTTTGATTCCCATTTGATTACGCGAGAGTAAATTGATTCCAGTAATAAAAACGCAATTTGCGTCGAACCAAATACAGTTTCATTCAATTACGAATTATTGTAGTCGAATGAGAATGTTTTCGAATGGCGGGAAATTATGTAAATCATTTCGCGAAAAAAAAAAATAAATAAATAAATCGTACATAAAAAGATAAAAAAAATTATGTATGTATGATTCGTTAGTTATATTAATATAATATGCAATACGTTTAATTAACGAAAAATAATTTTATTATCAATAAATTTTTTTCATATTAATATTTATTCATTTTTAATCAAATGAATTTCACTTTTAGAATGTCATATACTTCACTCAAGTAAAATATAATTGATTCTAATACATTATGATTAGTTGTAATATATTTATCGTTGATCAATTTTATATGTTCTTCGCTCAAATATAAATTTCAAGTATATTACATATTTCGTTACAGCCGTAAATTTTGTCCACCGTATACATATATAGTTGGCTGACGCAACCGAGTGATTATTACTGGAGTGGCGGTTACATATGCGAGGAAAATTATTATCAGTTCAAACACATAACATTGTTAAAAAACGAAGACAAAAATAGGATATAATATACGGTGAATAAAAACGTCATTTGTGTCGTTCGTGAGATAACGTTTGAAACATAAGTCACAAAACGTTTTAAATAAAAATAAAGGATGAAATTTAGTAGCGAAACTATTTCTCGTTCATTCGTTCCAATAACGATTTATACCACATACAATCAAAATTCCAGTTGTGGTCCTTGAAAATAACGTTCTCCATGTTTTTCGAACCAACGTCGATTTGCAAAAACGCAACCGTTTTCGAGCTAATTTCTCGTACATTTTTCCGGAATTGCCAGAAAATTAGACCACAATGTTAATCGTGTACATTAATTAGGTGTAACATTTCTTTCCTTATAATTCACTTTCGGAACGAAGTTTCTCGCTTTTTATTATCCGTTCGGAGATTAAGGCTTTCCATTTCATGGTCACGTAATTTTTTAATTAAAAAATTTCGACGTCGTCAGCGGTCTTTATTTTTATTAGATCGCTGATATCATCCCGGAGATGAAGACTTTTTTTGAAGTCATTATGATAATTTTTCGCGGTGAATTACATGCAAATGCGATAAGGCTCGGGAAAGTCCTTTCCGTTCGGCCGAGTTCGTCCTTACAATCGAGTTGCACTTTTTTTCCAAGCTGTATGATTTCGGAGGAAAACTTTATTCACAATAAAATTTTATATCACATAAAAAGTATGGTCTGATTTATTAGGAACTATTGATTTTTTGTACTGAAAGGTGATATCACGTTAATAATGCAGTGACATCGCATGTGTCTTACATGCGATTAGTATGCAAATCACAATTTCACTCTCAGAGTGATATCACAGCGATATCACAGTGATGTCACTTGTTGATACAAAAACTGTTATGAATTTGCAGTGAAATTACTGTGATATCACGGTGAAATCATTACGTGATATCACAGCGATGACGCAATGAAATCTCTGCGATATCGCTGCGTGATATCTTACTGATATCATGCTGAGTGGGGAATTTCGATTCACGTGTGAAGCGCATATGATATCATCGTGATATTGTGAAAATTCTGATTGTGTGAGAAATAGTACATTACTTAAAGAGGAAAAAATGAGTTTCAAGTTGGTAGCACACAGGACCACCAACATAAAAATTATTCTTTCCGATTTAAGTAGGACATTTTTCCCAACGAGAAAATAAAATGTGGTTGGTATCATTGGTCGAAGGCGAATGATACCAACATATTTCATTTTCGAGTGAGGAAAATAGCTTATATTTGCGTCGACACAAGTGTACGCGAACGGAATTCCAAAAATGGTATTACAGGTGGCAAAAAAAGACACCGCGTTCTAATTTTTTCGGCGTAATAAATAAATGATTACCTTTATAAATAAACAACGACAAAGTTGCACATCTAGATAAAAATCAATCGCGCGTCTTCCATGCCCGTGACGAATTTGCGCATGAATTCCGCCCGAGCGATAAAATATTCATGCCATTACATCGGCTCGAATGATGAGACGGGTATGAAAATTATTTTCGATATAGTTTAATATAAACGATTTTGCAAAAGCGCGTGCCCGAGAATTTCAATAACCCGGCGCTTACAAATATCGAAAACGGTTAACAGGCTGACCCAGTTTTGTTTACGACGTCGTTCAAGAATACCAGATATTAACATTTATCAAAGCAATCAGAGCCCCCGAGTGCAAAACCTTTAATATTAAACCGAATTATTTAGCATGAATAGTTTTCCGAGTGCAGCGGCGTAAAATGAATTCGAAATATACATTTCCGACGTTTCGGTCACTCGTTATCCGACGGTTCTGTTGTTTGCTCGAAGACATTGCAAAAAAGAAATTTTATCGAACGGACATTTAATATTTACGTTTTGCCAGATTTTATTACTTGGAAACACAATTTTTTTTTTATCAATATTTCAAATATTTAATATTTTAATACAGCGAATGTATAACAATGTTGTCAATATTTGAAATAACGTTAATTTATTTATACGGTTGGAGACAAATATTTTTAAAGGTACCCGGCAATTTTCGTGAAACGCAATACTGTGAAATAAATGTGAGTGATTTACTCCATGTTTAAAATGTCATACACTGAAAAAAGACATCAGTGACTAATGCGCGAGCACTACTGAGTGATTTACTCGAAAAAAAAAGTTTGAAAAATTAGATTGCCGAGTGATTTTCTGACGTTAATGAATAATTTGTAATCTATTACAACATTTTTTGTTTGAAAGAAACATAAATGTAATGTTCTTTTTAATTGAAGTCGCTGTAACACAAAGCGAATAATTTTAATTCGAAGCTATTTTTGACAAAGATACATTTATAAGAGTGTAATTGAATAATAAATCGATTATTGGAATTTCCGAAGTTAAAATTGACTTTGTGTTAAATTAGCAACGTAATTGACAATTTCACTGAGAAAATGAAATGCAGCGAACGAAAAAAATTTTTTCCGTCACATTTCAAAATTTGGTTTCAAAGTATTAATAGTTGTCAAAACTGAAATTTTTTGTAGACTTCGTTGGAAATTCATGCACACAAGTTACATAACAAAAAAACATGATCGAGTTTTTTTCTTCTTTTTCTTGAACAAAAAACAGCAATTTTAGAACACAATATACAAAATCTAAATTGTTTTACCTACTCTAATTTACGTACATATATATATCTATACTATGGTAGGTCGAAAAAATTATAATAGATGAAAAAATAATGAACGAAACATGTATCACATTTTATTTCACAATTGCAATCCGAAAATATTATTCTTCTAAAAAAATATTGTTTTCCCAAATGCGTAGTATCTGATTCGCACTAATAAACTTCTCCGAAACTAAAACGAACAACCGTTTTAATATTATCCGATATTCTAGTTAAAGTATTTAAATAAATATTCATCACGACTAACAGCACAAATTGACGTACAAAAAGCGAATAAAAACTCTGTCAACAGAAATAACTCGCATTTATAAAAGTTTCACTCGGTATTGATACAGATATTCGAGCGTAGAGCATATTAGCGGGGGGTAAAAAATTAAAAAACGAGTTTAAAATTAAAGTTGCAAATTTGATACGAAAAATATTGGAATCGACGTGGCGGAAAAATTGATGCTCAACGATTTCGAAAGCGTATTTCGACATTCTCCCGCGCACTTTCGCATTGCATATCGAGTTATTGTAAATGACCACTCGCGTTGCATTTCATCATTTCGATCCCTGCGTTCGTCGTCGCTCAATTCTTTCGCCTCTTTTATTATACTTTTTTCCACCGTTGGTACCACTGCACCCCTTTTTTTCGATTGCTTTGAAGCATAAATTCGTTCTCTCCGCAGTTGCCGGCCATGAAAGTGAACGATGACAAAAACGCGCAAAATTTTGTACACCCGACGCGGCCTTCTGAACAAAGCTGGCAATTAAATTGTGTTCATTTGCATCGCTTTGAAATCGAGATGAATTATAATCAACGCCTGCGCTGCCGATGAACCTATCAAATTTTCCGAAGTTTTTGATTGTCCGTGGCGTTGTATTGAAGTTGGCGAACGCGAGCGACTTCAATTAGAATTGCGCGGGAAAATGGTCAGACGCTCGCAATTATAAACGTAATTTATAAATAACGATAATAGTATTAAAATTACCGTCACGGTATTCGTAATACAGCGGTCGGCTGTGAGATAATAATTTTTTTTTCCTTTTTTATATATACATGTACAAGTATATAC
>JABFOV010006679.1:0-10356 GCA_022817685.1 Aradophagus sp. ZL-2020
AAAAAAACGCACTCCTTTCCCTTATTTGTCAAAGCGCGAGTCAATTCCATTTTTTTTAATTTTCTTTGGTTCCTAACTGTTTAAAATGAGAAAGGGGACTAAACGTTTATTCACAGGAAAGAATATTCGAACGGTGCGGTGAGGCGAAAAATCAAAACATAACAATAGCGTAGGTCTTATTTACGTATACGATTAGCGCAAGTGATGATATATTCAAATCACGCAACTGATGAATACCATTCGCGCTTATGATAGATTTATATTCGCGCAAATGATCAATTGTCTTTCGCGCTAGTGATGAAAAAAAACAATGCCATTCGCGCAAATGAAAATCACCGGTCAAAGACAAACAAGAAGCTCTTTCACGTATTTAGATTATTTTTTACGACATTTAATTCAATTGCGCTATTAATAGTGACACGCATCTTATCAGTTTATCGATAAATAAAAGTAACTAAATTTATTCTTGATTTTCGTGTGGCTCTTAAAAAAAGTTTTCAAATTTTATCACAAATTTGATCAGCAGAATTTGGTTTGCGGAAATGTAATGTAATATTAATTTTTTACTCCTACTGTTGCAACAGAACCATCTCGACGCATCGTGCCGAGTTCTATATCCCTTCCCTTCTTTCATCGACATACACAAAAAAATAGTAGTACCTGCTCATTCATACTTTTCAAATGTGAACACTAATACACGCGCACTATTTCTACGCCGGTCATACGGATGAGGTCAACCAAGATTGGTCACGGATTAGCCATTCCAATTCAAAATAAATTAACTTTTAGTTAAGAAAGAATAAAAAAGATGCTCTTATATCTTAGTTACTAAAATTTTTTTGTCAATTTTTGTTAAAGTAACAAAAATATTGTTTCACAGAGAGAAATTTTTTGTTAGAACAAAACAACTAGTCGTGTTGTGTTTACAAAGTAACGACAAGAACGTTATATAAGTACTCGAAAATAAACAAAGATCAAATGAAAACATCGCTGTCTTTTGTTTATATTATATGTTCACATGGTCTTGTCCTTACTTCATAAGTTTAACCTGACTAGTTGCTTTAATCTAAGAAAAAATTTCTCCTTGTGTTGCTGTAAGAGTGGTTAAATGAACTTGTCAGTAAAATTTGAGTTCCAAAGTTGCATTCGATTGAGGATTTTCAATTTTGATTTCCTTGATTCAAAATATAACGTAATATATCGTAATATTTTCCAATATGCGTTATACAAACTGTTAACTATTTATTACTAAGTAATGTTTAATTTGAAATTTTAAAAACATGAAGTAGAATTCAAAAAATATATTTTTCCTTACTCGAAACTAAAACATAGGGAGCACAGGGAAAATATTGTACTTAACTCGGGAAAAATAACTTCTATGTTCCCTTCAGACTACCAACTTAAAACTCATTTTTGTTTCGTTGATCATTTTGAAAAATAATTGACTTGAAGTCAAATTCATTGACAAATTTCACTTGCTTTTAACGATAAATTGGTTCGAACATGTGATTGATTTGGAAGAGTACCAAATCAACTTTTGAGTTGATCATAGTGAATTTAGTTTGCATCAAAAGGAACGCGTGGTGTTTAGGGGTTCGAAACTAGGCGTGTTGTACCACATTTCGCAGACATGTACACCGAACCCACACAACCTTTCCCCCCACCCCCACCTTCCCAGCTACCTTGTTAAGGTGATGAAAAAACGCCGCTTAGTAAGAATTGAATTCCCATCCCCAAGCTTACCAAGCAGATGCACATTCACCACTACACCAAAGTGCCGAATAAATTGCAAAAGTTATTTTTTATATAGTTTGATCATTTTAGCTACAAAATACACGATTCTTAGTGTTTCTAATCGTGAAGATTTCTTCTGGGAAACTTATATTAAGAAGGGGGAAGAAAAATCTTCACAGAAATACTGTTCTTGGTATGTTTGTATTCTTTGAACCGGAAACGTCGAACTGTTTACATCGTATCTTTGCGCAACGTAAACACGCATCTGTTTTTTGATTCGCTTACATTGTTCTTCGTATTTATTTTGCAACATTTATTGGAAAAACAAACGAGATATAATGTAGAACATGATTAAAATTATGTAAATGATTTACATGGGTACTCTTTTAGAGAATAAGATAATCTAATTAATTTCTACCTCGTTATTAGGAAAACTATCATAAATTCACTGAGATATGTACACAAAAAAAACTGCAAACCACTGACTCGTTTGCTACGCACAACTGAGTAATGTCGAATAGGACATAAAATTACAATTGTAACTTCTAAAGATAAACAGTGATGACAGAATGAAACTTTTCGTTTCTTTTGTCTTTGTTTATCTTTACAGGTTACGATTTTCTATTTTACTCATCTCTACTCAATGGTGTATCACAAACGAGTCAGTCGTTTGTAGTTTTTTCCGTATATGTTACTCGAGAAAAAAGGAATAATTTTGAAACTAACACTAAATTTGTCAAAGAAAGTGCGATACTTCATAGAATATCATTACAATCATGACTTTAACATTGGTTCTAGCGGTTTACTTTTATTTATGTAATTCATTATACCAAGAAAAATATATATTTTATTATATGTATTTAAATTTTTTTTTTTTTTATTAAGTTATGCATTATACATAAAAAATTATGGTTTAAATGCAAATGTAATAAAAAAAATTGAATAAATAAATGAAAGAGTGAATGACTTCATATCACGACTTACGGAAAAATTAGTCTTGAATTCATAGATCAAGATAACGATTAACTTTTTTACAATTGACTTATTCGAAACTTATTTGTTTTCATATTCGCTTTATTTTTTCTGTATCCTTTGCTAGGATTGCAAGTGATATGATTGAGAAATCTATGCGAGTATATCTTGTAATAAATAGTAAGCGAATTGTCTGAAGTATATAAATAAAATAAATACTAATTAAAACTACTATTAACACGAGGACACGCGGAAAAATGATACACTAAAAACACAGTGCAATAACTTGGGTATGGGTTTGATTTGGAATTAATTTGTTTAACTAAGAAGAAAAGAATAGTTGTGAGAAGTTAATTTCTGTAAAGTAGAATACAATTTCAAAGGGGGCGGGGAGGGAAGGTATTTTATCCGTAAAAATTTCAACGTATATTTGGAATATGTAAATCGAATTAGTAATAAGAGTTCTACGGTGACCACTAGAAAGACAGATATTCTAATGTTATTTTACATATAAAATTATTCGACTAATATATAGTTGTACAACATATAAAAATATCCAGTATCATTTAATGAAATTAAGAATGGTAGAACACATTTTTCATAAAATTATAATGATGGGACGACGTATATCCAAACGTCCTATAAAAGATTAAGCACCTTCATCTGAATGATTTTTGCAGTGTACAGATCCTAATTTTGAATCCTGTCAAAATGCAAACGAACTTTGAAATTTAATTCAGAACGAAAGAATGACATGTTTGAAGAGACAAAAATGCACCGAGAAAACCGTATCCTAACCGTCACAACGTATATTGTAACGTGAATAATTTCATACAGTAAACAGTTTACGATATCATATCGTAACTATCTTCAGCCAGTGACATTGCTAGAAATTGCTTTATTTCGATTAATGATCATGCTGGAAATTTCACAATCCATATCGTATAATATTATTTTGTCGGCGTAGAATTAATAAGTATTTCGAGGAACAGGAAAGGACGTGAACAAACAAGAAGGAGGAAACTCCGAAAACCGAAGGAAAAACGAAGGCGAAGAAAGCAAAGAAGACGAGATCATCAACACCGAAGTTGACATTCGAGGTGACGAAGGAAAAGGCGGAAAGAAAAGTGGAGGCTGCAGGACCTTGGTGCATGCGGAGGACGACGCAAGGTACCACGCGGCAGCTGTATGGTGCGAGGGAGGATGCTCGCGCGCGGGGAGCAAAACCGCCCGTCCGCGGCCGTGGTCGCAGTGAGGTAGGGGACGAGCGCAGCTTAATCCGAGTATATATGCTAGAAACGTTCAGCACCGTGCTACAGTTCATCTATAAGGCAAAACCGAAAAGCCTAGTAGACTCAGACCCGTAAACGTAACATTCGGACACCTGTTACGCACTACGCTCGCGAAAGTATTTGCGAGTAGTTGGCAAACTGATACTATCGTAGCCCGGGATCTTTGAATTAATTATAGATACGAAGAAATAAAATAATATTGACGGTAGCGAATAATCAAACGGTGTAACGGTGACACAAGTTCTGGTGACTTTTCTGGTGACTTCCTGGATTACCACAGCCAACAATGGGCCTCACCGAACAAGTTTCCAAGTCGATTCTTGTGACGATTATAGTCAGCATCGTCGTTCTGGCGCTGTTACCAAACAAGGCCCAGGCTAGGCCAAGTGACGTTGTGATTAGGTGAGCAGAAACATCATTTCGAAATGTGATGCTAATACTGATAGTAACGTCATTTCAAATATTAATGTATAATAACAATATCATAAAAATTATTTTCTTTGATTCAGTTAAATAGTTTTATCTTTTCATCATTTATTATGGTTAAATAAAATGTTTAGATACGTGGAGTAAATATCATTGAATTAATTATTCTAAGATGTTGCCATTTAAAACCAAAAAATGATTTTATAACGAAAACTTCTGTCGATGATCAATATGTCATTGTTTTTCGAGTATGATCAATTTTCAGAACAAAATCACTATTCATTTAACAAGTTTTCAACCACAAATTCAACCACCATGTTGGAACCTTAAGATTTATTTCAACAATTAAGTAATTATAATCTGCAGTTACTTGGTGGATATCTGATTAAGATAAATAGATTCTAGTTTGAGATACATTTTTGCTGATTTAACTAAAAATTTCACAGATAACACTGAAAGAATTACGTAAAAATTACAATTTTATTGCAAATTTTACACCAACACATATTATATATATATAGTGTGGCGTAAACTTTACAAATAAGTCGTAAAATTTACGTGATATGTAGTTTTTACGAATTCATTTACGGGTGCAATTTATGACAAAAGCATATTTTTTTGATTTATTAAAAGTAGTGGAATTTTAATCGTAATTAAAAAAATGTTTTTACAAAATCTAAGTCCCTTAAATGTAGTGTATACAAAAGTATTGTAATTAACTTCTGGGAAATATACACTGCATAGTAAAAAAATTGATAACTTGACATTTGTTTAATTAAACTGTTCATGATTAACTTTTACATGACATTAAGGGTCGTGAAAGCGACCTGATAAACTGAGGAAAAGGAATTATTTGATAACGATGAGATTGCAATATCCGCAACATTCTTTTCTGGAATGTCATTCTTTTTTTCTTATCTTATAAACAATGTCATGTATAAGATATATTATACATACATAATAGATATACAAATAAACTTATAATCTTGAAAATCAATTACGATTAAATTTCACATTGTAAATACCACACCTACGTAAAGATTTAAAGATGTCAAAATATCACACTCAAAAATACAATTTAATATTTTTTTACGCCATAATATTATTAATTGAATATTTTTTGAAATTTTGACGTATAATCATACTTAAAAACGTTGCAAAAAAAGATTAATGAAGTTGGGTAAAAACAGATCATAACTTAATATTATTTTATTAGTTATTTAATAGAACATGTACATTTCTGGTCATTTTTAAAAATATCTTATTCATAAATTTATAAAATGAAAAATTCTTGAATAACCTTTCTCTAATTTAATTTTTTTGCTATTTTACAGTATTGTAATTTGCAAAGATTTTAAAAACGCTTGAATCTTACGAGAAAATGGTACAATTATAACGTATAAAATATGAATTGATTGGAAAAAATTAAATATAAATTATAAATTTGGATATGATTTTCAAAATGAACAAAGTAACTTTATTTTTTATAGAGGTTACGAAATTTATAATTTTAAAATTAAACAACCTCTTTTAAGATATACATGCCGTGTTTTGTATATTTACACACGAGTGTATTCTCGATAATTCTCTAGGGGAAAAAATTGAGTTTAGGAAAAACACGTGTACCAAAAAGCTTTTTATGAAGACAAAGACAACTAGTGGTGCAATGTACAACTGCGAATGTAAATAAACATGTAAAATTTATTCTGAACTTTGTTAGCACTCATAATCAATACATTGTTACATGACATTTCCTTATTTTGATCAAACGTTTTCCGTTTTAAGAATTCGTGTTTGTCAAACACGTGTCAAATTTACAGTATTTTTGTCCGTACATTACACGTGCACAAATAGTATTCTTACATAGATTTCTGTGACACTGTAACTTGACCTTCACTTTGTGACCTTAAACTTCCCTTAATTTATTAAATGTATGTCAGTATATTAAATTACATAATATTATTATACAAATCACGTATAAAATTGAATATGTAATACATGTACGATTCAGGTTTCGGTTCAATATTCGGACCACCAATATTCTCGAAAGGATATCATGATATCTTGACTACAACATTATCCTGATTTATATTTCTTTAAAAATATTTGTCGATAACTTTTTGTATTAGAACATATGTATTAAAATTACATATATGTATTGGAGTTACATTGTAATAAAATATCACTATAAAATCACCATGTAATATAACTGTGACTACCATAAATCTTTGTGTCCTTGTCGCATGATATTTTGTGACATCACATTTAAATTTTACTTCACATATGAACCACGTAGCACGAGACTGAGATCGAAATTGATCAACACCGTTAAAAATAAATAGAGTGCAAAAATTCGGGAAAAAAAGGTTAATTTTTAGTAAAAGTCTACTCCCTATTATAGAGTGAAACAGAAAGTAAGAGTAAATTGAGTATATTATAACTGAAACCATCAAAACGATAATTTCATTGAATCCACAATATTATCAACATTATTGGAAATTTCTGTTGAAAGTTTAAAAACTCTGAATGGAAATTTATGTTCACGTTTCTCAGATTGATAAAATTATTCATTGGTTAATTCGACATTGATAATTATATAATTTACACATTATAGACACAAAGCAATTGTTTAATAATTGAAATAAACATAATTCAAACAATTTTTTCTCATTCAAAATTCCTATATAATATTTGTTTTTGTTTTTTTATAATATTTCTACAGAGAAAAATTTTTTACTTTATACCAATATATATCCCATGTACCAATAACACAATGTCAGACGCTAATCTTAAAGTTTTATGCTAGCATAAACAATAATTTTGGGTCTATAATTATGCGGCAATATTTACATTCATGTCGGTTGTTGAAAAAACTGAAAAAAAGATTGTATCATTTCGAGATGGTAAGAAAAAGATGGTAGACCTTATCACCTTAAATTATAAAATACTCTATTTTACCATGGCGCCATCTAAATAGTAAAATTAATTTAGGTTTTACGATGTATTCTATTTGCATTAAGATTGATTTACTGTTCTTGAATTAATAACAGCAAGTATATTGAAATCATATTTTTCGCATAACATTCATTTCAATACTGCACTAAATTATAGGTTAATTAAACTCATATGTAGTTGAATCAAATAAAAATTGAGTTAAAAGTATCTAAAGATTTCTTTTTGTATCAATTGATTAAATAAAAAATTAACTCAAGTTTAAGTAATTTTATTAGAATCGAGAAAATCCAAGTATATTTTAAAGCTAATTTCAAACAAAAATTTTACTTGATTATAAGTGGTTCAAATCAAACATTTTTCGCGTAAATCCAAATAAAATACAATTATTCAGTGTATAATTACATAACTGCTTTGTTATTCTCTCGATAAATTTAATTAACCAAAGAATCAAAAAACTATTTAAGCGAAAAACATAATAAACGAAAGATAAAAAAATGCATAAGCGAATGTATAATTTTTCAAGTCTGGCAATGAATTGAAAAATAACTACAAATATTGAGATGTAATAGGGAGAACAAGCGAAAAATTTGCAATTATAATTAGTAAGGAATTTCTTATCTCTGTCCGTCAGGCGCAAGCGCGTCTCCGATCAAAGACTTGCGGAACTTGAGACTCTGCTAGCACTGGCAAACATGAAGGGCAGACTGGTCACGGTCCCGGTCGGTTTCGGAAGAGTTGATCCAGCTAAAATGTAAGTTTTTGACATTGAAATCAAGTTTTGCACACTCAACAATCATCAAGTACATTTTTTGAACCAACGATAACAACATCAACAACAATAATAATAATAATAGCAATAAATACAATGACAACAATGAATTAGTAAACAAATGCATTTGTAATAATTATTTTCCAAATTAAAATATCAATACAATTTTTCTGCGAATTAAATAATAATTTTCTACAAATAAGTTGTTGATTAATTTGAATTCCATTACTAAAGATGTATATCTATATATAAATTCATAGTTTACAATAAAGTCAAAAAAAGAAAGAAAAATGGAAAAGTTTTGGACGAAAATGTTCAACGAAACACTCTTATTGTGATAGGTCAGTTGCTATGCCACATGGATATAAGAAAAGACGATGATTCGCGTTGAAATTTTCGATTCGACTGACTCAAGCGATGAGGAAAAACAGCGATAGATCGAAAAAGAAAACAAAACAAAGAAAAAGAATAGAATAAAGTTTCCCTTGTTTTTATTGTTAAACAAATGTATCATTAATAAACAAAACGCAAAACAATAAGGACAACGTTCAATTTATGTAATTGAAGTCAAAAGACTGGCATACAAGTAATGTTGATAAAAACATCGATTAAGCAACATTTTTTTATACTTTTTGTCGTTTGATTTAAATTAGGAAGAGAAAATCTGGACGCGAAAACAAGTAAATCCTCCCGGAAATATCTGACCAAACACAACGACCTTTTCCCAAGGCCGGTTCAAAAGGCGGTCAAGACTGAGCCAATAAAATAGTCTAAAAAGTCGATTTGAACTTCGAACGATGAATTTTGGTCATGCAAATCGCTTCTGTCAATATATTGTTATCAGACAAGAATGTAATTGTTAAAACGATCATTATGTAAAGCGTGACTTTTATCGGTCACTGGTATAGCAGATTATTCTTGACCTCGTCATGATTTTCATTAACAACTTTCCGACTAATCGAGTCATACTCTTAAAAACAAAGTTCAAATTTCGCGCCACACTCCGGGATTCCCGCTGAAATGAAATGTTTTGCAATAAGAGAAGGGGAAAAGGACTAAAAATAGTGAATGAACAAATAAAAGTATTTTGATTGTAATCGCTCGTATACTGTAGAGGGCGACTTTTTTACAAAGTATTATTATAATTTATTTTATACATATTAATAGGCATAAAAATGTTATTGTTATTGCAGTTATTACTTTGTTTGTTTGTAGTATCATCATTATTATTTCGTACAACGTATTGATGTTTAAACCGTGAATTAGACGTTGATAATGTTTATAACGTTTATAACGTCGATTTGACGTAAATTAGACGTCTTAAGTGATTTTGCGTTGTAAGGATTCATTATTAATATTATTATTATCATTATTATTATTATTATTATTATTATTATCATTATTATTATTATTATTATTATTATTATTATTATTATTATTTTTATTATTATTATTATTATTATTATTATTATTATTTGTTATTGTTTTGACATAAAAAATTAATTGTCAGAAGTCAAAATGAATACAAAAAATTGATAAATAAATAAATTAATGCGATATTGAACTAATTAGACAAATTAAGAAATGATACTTTCGATAAATGATTGGAATTTAATGAGCGAGGTGAATGTGAATAACTTATTTATAAGTTCTAAAAATAAATGGCAAGTATAAAATTAGCGTGTGGCGCTATGAACGTGATGCTTCACATATATATTTTTCTTCTCGGTCTAAGAATGCCTAATTTACGGATATCGATGGGTCGCATTCCTATCGCCTTTTCTTTTCGAATTAATCACAAATAGTTTTGTGAATCACCAGTAAATTCGTGCATTACATCAAATGGGTTAAATTTACATGAACACTAACTCTCGACCGCTAAACATTTTTTTTTCACAATTACTTCACTATTGTTTTTTTTTTTTTTTTTTTTTTTTTTTTTTTTTTTTTTTTAAAAGTTTTTTTTTTTTTTTGTTTGGTATTATAAATTTATTATATGTTAATATAATATTGTACATAAATTATTAATTTACTTTTGTTTTTTCCCGTCTCTTAAACACATACCCGACCCCACCCCACCTCCTCACCTCTCCCGTCTCGTCCTCCGATTTAAAAAAAAAAAACATCGACTATGCAACGCGTACTTTGTACTGTGACAATATACTAGATATAAATATATGATGTCTATCTAATGTCGACTATTAGTTG
>JABFOV010006680.1:0-10353 GCA_022817685.1 Aradophagus sp. ZL-2020
TTTTTCGGAGAAAAATGTCACGTGTAGAAACTTTGAGCTTGCAACAGGATCTCGACGAATTCCGGGCACTTATTCCATTCAAAAAAATTAGAACTATCATTCTTCAGTATTTGAATTCAGACGTAGAATTTCAAGAATTTGTAAAGTACTTGACAAGTGATAATACTAAGCACCTTATTCTTAATGTTGAACATGTGGAAGAAGTACGAGAAATCATTAAATATTTGCACGATGCAGGCACAGACGTTCATGACGTTCTCAACAAACTTCACAGCGTGTTTGGATTAGAAGCTTACAAGCCTACCGAAAAGGCCTTTGGATTGAAGATTCGTGGAAGTCTTAAAGGTTTCTTTCAAGATGTTCTCGAAGTTGTTCCCGTTGAAGAATTGAAGAAACTTTATGAAAAGAAAGTTCAAGAGTCGGAAGAATTCAAAAAACTAGTCGAATTCGTCAAGGTTCGAGCGCAGGTTGTAGCTGATAAGGTTCTGAAAATCAAAGAGGTACAAGAATTGAAAGCGTACCTTGAATCGAAACACGTTGATACGCAAAAAGTATTAGATTTTCTGAGTTCTTTCTTTGGAATTTATTTCGAACAGACCGATCCGCAAGAAATTTTTGATACTGCGGGAGATTTCCTTGGAATTTTTTTCGGAAAGATGTCACGAGTAGAAACTTTGAGCTTGCAACAGGATCTCAACGAATTCCGGGCCCTTATCCCGTACAAAAAAATTCGCACCATCGCTTTCCAGTATTTGAATTCAGACTCAGAATTTCAAGAATTCGTCAAGTACGTGTTGAGTGATCATACTAAGCGGCTTGTTCTTAAAGTTGAAAATGTGGAGGAAGTACGCGAAGTCATCAAATATTTGCACGATGCTGGCACAGATATACATGACGTCCTCACCAAACTTCACAGGTTGATTGGATTAGGAGCTTACAAGCCTACCGAAAAGGCCGTTGGATTGAAGATTCGTGGAGGACTTAAAGGTTTCTTTCAAGATGTTCTTGAAATTATTCCCGTTGAAGAATTGAGGAAGCTTTATGAAAAGAAAGTTCAAGAGTCAGAAGATTTCAGAAAACTGTTAGAATTTGTGAAAGCTCGAGCACAGGTTATAGCTGATAAGGTTAAAAAAATCGAAGAGGTACAAGAATTGAATGATTACCTTGAATCGAAACATGTTGATACGCAAAAAGTTTTAGATTTTTTGGGAGCTTTATTCGGC
The DNA here is from genome assembly GCA_022817685.1 of Aradophagus sp. ZL-2020. Lineage (NCBI taxonomy): Eukaryota > Metazoa > Arthropoda > Insecta > Hymenoptera > Scelionidae > Aradophagus > Aradophagus sp. ZL-2020. The sequence continues at coordinate 1,224 of JABFOV010006680.1, forward strand.
ATTCATTAATCTAGCTTGTGAAATGATCTTAACGAATTTCGAGCTCTAATTCCATTGAAAAAAATAATAAGATCTTGTCTTTACTAATTGTTATGTCTAATTCCAGTAATTTGTATTGTATGCAAAAGACGATGGCACGTGAAGAATGTTTTTTAAGGTGGAAAAATTGAGAAAGTTTACGTTTCTAACTTTTTGTTTTAAGTCAAAGGTTTAATATTGGAGGTTTAAAATCACATAGGTACCAAGCAAGAAACTAGTTTTTCGATTTAAAAGTCCGTAAGGGCTTAAAGATAGTAAATTTTTTCGAATTCATAAGTCATTTTGTAGACGCGTTAAAAAATAAAAATGTCAAAACCTTGGTAGCTCTGCTAAAACTATATTGTTATTTTAAAGTTTTTTATTAATTTATTTGTTAAGGTATACTAAAATGTTTTTCCTCTGAATAAAACATTATTATGTAGTGAAAGGATTCCTTGCACATTTCTCAATATTGACATTAAAGTTATGTAAATGAAGTGTTTGAGTATTATTTATTGATTGGAGAGAAAAAGTAAAATATTAATTTTTGCCTACTATAATGTGCAATTTATTGGTTGGTCAATAAATATTTACTCAATATCTTCATCCATGTTAATGTTAATATCGTTTAAATATATTACGTTTTGCACCGTATATCGTATTGTACAAAATTAATAAACATAAGAACGCTTAACAATATAAAAAATACCACTTTCGTTGTCTAAACTTGCAGACAAGAAAAATTCTTAGTGTACTGTATTAAGAAACCTCGTTCGAACTCATTAATTATAACTAACCGTGCCTTCGAATTGCTATGATATAATCCACTAATTTTGTAATAAAATTGTATATTGTACATGTGTTTATTATTATTTCTATCACTTAATTTTACCTACCCGTTCTGGAAATGATTACTGCGAATCATTGACACAAAACTATTAAAATATAAATATTCATTATTTTCTTTATTTATTTATTTATTTATATATAAAACATATAATAAATAATAAACCCTTTAGAACCTTTATCTTTTAATTAAGAGTTATCAATTTTATATTTTGTTTAAAAATAAAATATTGAATCAATGACGGAAATGAATGCCCAAGTTATTCGCCTCGATCGATTATAAATAAACCTTTCGGATCTGTCAATTCAAAATCATCAAAGTTACATAAATAATATATATTGGACCGAAATTGAAAAAAAAAAGAGTAAAAACATAAATGAATAAATATATAAATGAAGAGATATCAACTTGGAAGTGTAATTATAAAAACTTATTTATATATTGATCAATTAATATATTAAATTAAACATAAACACTGAACAAAATTTAAAGGTTAGTTCCTCTGACTTAAGTTGTCAATGTTTGTTAATACAAACATAACTACATTTATCAATTTATTATCATCAGTGAAAAATGAGCAAAATAGTGTTGCTTGGAGCAGTCACAGTTACAGTATCAGCTATTTATTTGGCTTCATATTTCTATTCAAAGCGAAGCAAATTAAGAAATGAATTAATCAAATCTAAAACGGAGCCGATGGAAATAAACAGTTCACTGGACGATGATTTAAATGACGTGTTTGCTTTTGTGCCATTTAACGAAACATACGAAATCATTGCAAATTATTGCAAGCACGATAAACAAGTTAGTTCTATTATCTCTTTTATCAACGAAGTCGACGATCATTTGCCAAAGGAATTGTTACGAATACCGGAAATCAAACTATTCGTCATTTTTTTACGACAAAATGGTTTGACAATCAAAAAATGGCATGCGAAAATCAAAACTTTTTGGAAAACATTGCCGACTTTTGTGAAAGAAGATCGAAATTGTGGTGGCCTAAACGGCATGATTGATGATATCCTTAAAGTAACTCCGTATCAAGAATTGCATTATTACATGGTTCAAAAAGTTGATTACTCTGCGAGCTTTCGAAAATTTGTGTTATATTTGAACTCTCGATATTCAACTCTTTATCGTGTGATTAAAGGAAACGCTGCTTTCATTAAAATAATACGTTCAATTTCGCAGTCAAATATTGATACCGCTTCCATGCACGAATTACTTTGTAAATTGTTGTGGTACTTTACCGAGATTTTGTTAAAGCAAAATGTCAATAACGAATGTCAAAACTGAATAACCAAATTTTTAACATTGAAAAATTAACGCTTTTCAAATTTTCAATGCAAAATTAAGTTATTGTAAAATAAAATGAATTTAAAAAATAAACAGTATGTTACTGTAACACTTGCAAATAATAAAATAACTTTTACGCTTTACTGTTAACATTATCAGAATTCGCTTCACGTCTCTATTAAGTGTTATAGCAATAATATCAACAATATATTAACCTTTTTGAATTATTAATTGATACGAGTACAAAAATAAATATCAACTGCAAATCAATGACTTACCCCTTCCGCTTGTTCAATCAATTTTTCTTCTTACGGCTTAGGAGCGGAAATGGACTTGTACATGACTTTTAAGCTGGATAAGAGGATCACTCGTATAAGTACTTCTAAATATCTCCCTCGCCTCGAAGAGATTCGGTGATTCCTGAAAACAATATAATATGTTGTATTATTCTTAATCACAGGCCCTCCGACTTTTCGGGACACATTATTAGACACTTTTGCTTATCATTTTTCTTCCACTTTCCTTTTCTTAGCCTCGTTTTTATCAACACGTTCTCACGAAATGACGTTTTATACGTTGCCTACATTTTATTATTGGATAAAGATTGCGTTGCAATCGTTTGTTGTCAAGAAAATTAATATAAAAAAGGGCATAGACGGGAAAAGGAACACAAAGAAAATACGGATTTAATAATGTAGAGTTAGGCTAGACATTGAGTACACAGCGAGATTGCTAAACAGTGATTTCGGGCATCTCCAATATCTCAGCAGTCGCAGCATTGTCTACGTAGATTCTATGGTGTTCCTTTACAACCGCCGCTATAACTTAGACATAATCATAAGTTGAACCTCATAGAATGTTTCCGTGTGTCATAATGAAAAGGCATTCGACTGACGGTGCAATGCAATATGAAATTAATGTTGTTTAATCAACTGTTATTAAACAAATAAGCAACTTTCGTTGCAACTTTTTGCACTAAAATATACCTTTTTAACGTTCCATCATTCTTCTATGAATGTTCAGGCAAATCGTTTTTTCCCTGGAACTTTAACTTCAAACGACACAGTGAACATTTTGGAAGTCGAAAATCGTGTATGTAGAGTACTCGCACGTTTTTTGCTGTCTTAATAAAAATAATTAGTCCAAATAAAAATAATCATCATTTACTATCTTCCTTCCACGCGGGTCTATCAGACCCACGTGGTTATTTCAGGGTTAACGATACATAATAGACGTTTTTATTTGTTCGCGGGTACAACAAATGAATTTCATTTGAGAAAACGTTCGGATTTATTTGGGAAAAGCACGGTTCAAGGCTGAAGTCGGCAAAGCCTATGATGCTGAAGGGTGCGAGAGATCGTGCCACTCCTGATAGTGTCTGCGGCAAACAATTCCAATTAACTTGCTGAAATTGAAATAGTATTCGTTCAACCGACGCCCGACATGAATTGTGAGTGTTCCACCAAAACATATTCAGCAAGATTTTCTTATTCTTCCATTTCATAATGTTATGACTAATATCTCAACCAAATTAACCGACTGTTCTGGCATTTCATGAATGAAAAATTACCTCTGAAAATGGCCTTTTCGTTGAAAAGTTTTATCGTTTTTACTGTATGTCAACACTATTATACGGGGTATTTATATTATTTTTTATAATCATTGTGTATACTGTAAGCGAGATTAACGTTGATAAATTGAATGAAATTTTTGGAAAAGTATAATTCATGTACTGATGGTAAGATTTCGAAAAATGTAAATGACGTTTCGAATTAGAAAGATTATTGTAAATTGATTGATATATTCGATTTAATATCGCAGTTTTAGTTATCACAATTTTATTTTTATTTATTTGTTTTATTTTAATTTCATTTTATTATAAGTTACGATAGTTTTGAAATTCAATCTCGTCGAAACTTCATAATATTTAAATAATATGTTTTGATTATTATAAAAACATTCATTGCAGTTAGTTGAAAAATATTGAAATTGTTGTGATTACTTCGATGCAAAATAACTATAATATTGCAGTAAAACAATGACTGAGTACATTGAATTATTTTCTTTTTTGACAAGTACCACGAATATCAATTGTAGAAAAGAACGAGTAAAGAAGACTGAAAAAAGAGTAAGTTGAAAAGTCTCATTGAGCGCGAGACAATGAAAGGGTAAAATCCCCAAGGGTAATTAGTATGAAAAGCATCAAGAATACAGCAGGCAATTTCGCTAGTCATTTTTCACTGTAATCTGCGGCGTCCAGTAGCGGATCAAAAACAGGGCTAGGTGTCTCAATTTCGAAGTCTTTACTATTTAAAAACGAAAAATGTAGCATGGATTCTACGAAAGGCGTAAAAAAGTAATTGCATCTATTTAACAACTTGAGAATACAAAAACAAACGAGCCAAAACGTATGAATAAACGTCCACTTTGAAACATTCTGTTTCATTTTTAGGTAATCCTATTTCCGCTCCGTCAGGTTTCTGTTCATTAATTTGAATCGATGTAATGTAAATCTGCTTAAACTTGTTGCAGCAAGTTACTGTTGAGAAGATATTCGTTGGAAACGCAATTCAGTAATCGACGCGAAACAAATTATAACCTGTTACGAAATTCGGAAAACTTTGGTGAAAGCACTTTTTCCGTCGTTATCTTGTTACGATTTTTAAGTAATTATTAATTATTAGACAAAAAGGAAGTATGTGTTATTCGCAGTTCGTTCATCGAACAAATTTATTTATTCTACAAATTTTGTCTTCTACTGAGGATTCTTCTACTGTGGATTAGTCAATGTGATTAATTGTACAAATGAAATTATTAAGTTCAATTATTGAGTTAAATTCATTTTGTTTTAATTGATAAATGTTATACATGTTTTCGCAATGATTTCAATCAAGATTAGTTATATCAACAGTAATTTAAACCAACCAACAATATTTTTAATAGGAGAGCATTTTTGTTGTATTCATGAACAATAAATGAGTTATTTTATTATTATTAATTTCGGGTTATGAAAGTTGATTGCATTTAAACATCATGCTCTAAACAATTATTTCGTGTTTGAAAATTCAAATAACAACAATTGAACAATTTTGGCACAACATTTTCATTCGCGCCATCAATCTACTAAATTACCATTACAGATGTTAAATGAGAGTTCGAATCCAATGTCAATTAGGCAAATTTTGCTTTTGCATTCAATGCAATCGCGTCAAGTGTATATTATGGGTTTACAATAGTCAATTTTTTCAGATGATTTATTATTTTTTCAAATATCAAATTACAAATTTCACATAAATATATTCAAATGAAAACTTTTTTGATTAAATGCTTCTAAAATCATCAATATATCTAAAACAATAATAATTTGTTTAATTAATTAATCACGATCAATTATCGGTAATCGATTATCAAATTTCAAATTTCGCACAGCCAACGTTTCAATATAATTTTATAACACGGGCAGTAAAATTACGCATCAGCAGTGCATTGACACTTTTTTTACGCACGAACGTTCGCAGAGCCATTTGAACGTTAAGTATTTTCGAATATTCCGAGGCAACTTTTCATGGTCCTGTTAGGCCAATCGTGCCAATAAGTTTAACCTAATTTCGTCGGCCGTAAGAGCGCTTTGCCATCGACGACCCGCATCGTCTTACCTGCCAAAACAAATACAACTTCATTCGCCTGCATAAGACAATCAAAAGCGAACGAGGGAAGAAAAAATAGACGAATAAATAAAGACAACGTGACAATAATGCGACGGGCGGAAAGCCGATATTCTTAATGAGAAATGCAAGAAATTGTCGATGCCGGTTGAAGGGACGTGGCTTTAACCCGATAAAGTTCGGAATCTCGAAGAGGAACTTTGGCAAAGTCAGATACAGGAAACAGAGCTTCCGAGAACAGACGTAATGCGATTATTCAATTTCGACCTTCTTGGCTGATAATCGAATCCACTGCTTTCGATTACGGCCCGCTCTTATCGTGTATCCAGCGCGACAAGGATAGTTTTATCATGAAACGCATTTGCATTAGAAAACGTAATTACTTAAAATAATGAGATGCTGCTAAATAAATGCATTTTAATACCCCGGCACGTCGCCGTTGTTTCCGGCAAAAAGAAATTGTTCGACGCTGATTCGATAAGACCGTCGAGCGCGACTTTTTCATCATTATCCCTCCGCCTTACTCTCTCTCTCTCTCTCTCTCTCTCTCTCTCTCTCTCTCTCTCTTGCAGCGTTGCTCTCCCTCGCGTCGACGTAATTCGTCCCTTTGAATTTTCCCGCCATTTCGCTTGTTATTAACTAAGAACAAAACGTCATTTCCGGTACGTTTGTTGAACTTGGCTCATTTCTCAATCACTTTGTGCATACATTCAGTCACCTGCGAGCAGATAATCGGGATTTGCAAGCAATCGATTCCGCTGAAACGTGCGCGAATAACACAATCGGCCAATGCCTATCGACCTTTTCGCTCCGCCGTTGCGCCGAGAAATAACACCGCCGAGCGACTATCCAACTGGTTCCGTAGCTGTCAATACTCGGAGCGCTTTCGACGTTCTGACGATGATTGAAATTTATATTTTTCCCGCGTTAAAATACGTCGCGTCGAATTGTCAAGTATCACCCGAAGTGTTGGATAATGAAACGCGAGGAAGAGCGAAATCCGAAATTGATATTTCAACGGCGCACTTATAAATATATATATACGTCGATATATATACCGACTTTTTCATTTTCGACCCCACATCGTAAGAATCCTGGAATTAAACAAAAATAACGCATGCCGCGTTGACGCGAATTCCGCTCGAGTATTAAATCCGGATTAGAAAACTAATACAGTAATATTGTAGTTTCGATTAGATTACTATTATATACGGTTGCAGCAGTTGATACAACAGTTCCAAACTCCTGATGTTTAAGTTAGAATCAACATAATGTATTAAAATTGTACACAGAGAAAAATGTTGTGCGACTACAATGTAGTTAAAGTTGAATTCAGTTAACCCTCACGTGAAGTGCATTGTAGCAACATAAAACATTTCTGAAAAACATACACGATCGAAATTGAAAAATTTTGACTCTTCGGTTTGAAACTGCAATCATTCCCACTAATTTCTCGTTTTGGTTATTGATTTATTAAATACTTTTGTCAAATTTGTTTACGTGGCAAAACACGTTGTTTAAAAATCAATTCAACGTCTAAACACGCTGGCCCGAGAATACCTTGTTTGCGCCCAAGACGTATATTTTCGCGGCGTTGATTCGCCTACATCTAATATTATTTATACAATCACATTTCCGGTAGACAAAAATATATCTTTCGAAACTACTTGCTGCACCGTTGACTTGCTTTCCATTTTATCCAATTCGCGTTTTCGTGCATGCTCTTCGCCCGACTAGGCGTAAAATATGACAAAATTCGTTCAAATTCTTTCCAAATGCAAAGACCGTCGCGAAATATTTACACGAGCGAATGGCGCGCATGCAAGCATCGCGCCATTATAGCTCGTCGAATACGAGGCTTCTTCGGCGACAAGTTTATTTACACAGCAATGTATTTACATAAATCAGTCGGGCCCGCGCGTTTCCCGATATTTCTTTCCCGAGAAACGTCTTCGCGAAATGAACATCGTCTAATGCGATGCATAAACTTTAACGCTTTGTTGAATTTGAACGTCGATTACACTCGCGAAATTCACGTCCGCGATTGAATTTTAAATATTTCCAAAATGACGCTTTAGTGGCTTTAAAGCGGCATTTAAAAGCCATTTGCCGTACGTCAATTCGTCGCCTCTTATCTAAAAATGATACAACCTTGGTGGGGGTTTTTTCGAAATCAAGTACCCAAAAATGGGCGAAACATTTGCCTGCGATTCTAACGGCATTAACACTGTCGAATATTCGCCAACGGAATTCGTTCAGCAAATTTGGCTTTAAAAATATTACTGTCTTATGACTTTTTTTTCATACTTAATTGCAACAAAGTCAACGTTTTCGGAGTTACTTTTGTAATCGTAATCAATATTACAATCAATAAATGATTATTTTGTTTTCATAAATTTATAGCACTGCACATTCCGTTTGCAGTCTAAAACTCTTGTTACCACCATCGTCGGTTTTTCCACCATACATCCTCTGTAGGTACTAAAGGATACATCTTCCGTATCATTTTCCGCGCAAAAAAACTATATTAGCCCACGAACGAACGAAATACCTCCTCGAATTAATCGCGATCGCGGCGAGAATAAGTGATCGCGATGCAGCGTTTTTGCTGTCCAAGAGTTCGTCAAACGCGGGCGAAACAATGGCAAACTTTTCGTTAATAAACGCAACCACGAGAACACGGGCAAAAAGTGCGACGGCGTGGTTTTAATGCGCGGAGCATCGTCGAATCTGGCACGATCTAATCCTCGAGCGTCTCGTACTTCGGACGTGCTTTTTATCTTCGGCGCGTCGACAGCGCCGTTCCGTCAGTTACGCCAACATAAATCCCCTCCTTTAATTCCTCTCTCCCACATCATCCGAAGAAAAGATAACCGCTTGGAAATAAATAAAAGTCGCCGGCCCGAAGCCGCCCCGCGTCCCGCCAGTTAAATCCGCGAATGTTGCCGAGAATTTTCGATCGCGAGGCAAGCCGGGCACGCCCTAACTGGCCGCTAAGAATGTTGATGAGACGGGCCGAAGTGTGCTCGGGGTGCGAATTTTCATGAAGCCCGACGAGCGGCCGGGTTTTGCCTCGTCAACTCGATGCTGCTCAAAGCATCGTTAGAGCTGACCTCGTGTGCGCGGGAGGGGGGGGGGGGGGGGGTATTGAGAATCGGCCTCTAAAAAAGTTTCCAGGCTCATGAGACTATTTCACATCCTGAATGCCTTTAACCAATTGAAAAATAATAATTCAAAATTCCATAATAGGATAAAAATAAATTTGATAATCATCTTACTCATATACACTTAGCCACACCAACAA
>JABFOV010006681.1:0-10353 GCA_022817685.1 Aradophagus sp. ZL-2020
CCGCCTCGCGCGCGCGCCCGCGGGCACACGACCTCTCTTTTTTTTTCTAAAAAAAAAGAAAAATATATATATATATATATATATATATATATATATATATATATATATATATATATATATATATATATATATATATATATATATATATATATATATATATATATATATATATATGTATTGCGGCGGCGTCGTGATTTCTATATGTATGTATATAGTGACGGCGTCACACGTCTATGGATTCAAACGTTTCGTCTCGCTTTCGCGAAAACGGCGCCCTTGAAAAAGGACGCGGCGGTACTTTGCTGGCGTCGTTTCGACGATCGTCACTTCGACGGTGGCGTCCCGTCGATCGAAAACAAACGCGTATCTTTCGGCCGAAAACAAGTCCGTTAATTTGGAAAAAAGGAAGCGACGCGAAAGTCGGGACCGTTGAAACGCTGCCAAGTAGTTTCGCCGCTTTTTCCAACCCGATCGTTTCGTCGGGGCAACGTCTGCCGAGAGCGATACGAGCGCCGCACACGGCTTACGAAGACGCACCAAACAACGTGCAACAAATAAGTAATATCAAAAATTTATGGTAAAACATTATTTCAATGTCATGGTCACATTAATCATATCATTATAATCATCTCATATCGTGTCGTGTTACTGTGGTCCTCGTCTTATCATATCGAGACGGCGTTAATGATGTTTCGATTGGTTAAAAAAAGAAGAAGAAAAAAAAGTGACAATAAAATGGGTAAATAAATGAATAAGGAAACAAATCAGTTGTGCATATCAAGATTCCAAATGAAACGACGTCGGATTTGTGGGAACGATGTGCGGGGGCGAGCGGAAGGAGGGAGGGAGCATTGTTGCAGGAGATTTATTAGTTTACTCAGTTCTCTTTGTTGGTATACGTAGCCGTAAACTTCTTGCGAATCAAGTCGAACAAATCATTGTCCCGCTAATATCATTCGTATTACGAATCGCCGAATAAACAACGCAGTTTTGCGATTACTCGGCTTTTCAACGATCGATTCGAGGCAGTTGTCAATTATTAAGGTTACTCTTCAAGCCTTTGTTACTAGACTAGTGTTTTTTTATTCATATTGCTATATCAAGTTTTGTGAAAAAGAATTATTTTTTGTATGCAACTGCTAAAACTTTTCAGATGAGAAATAAAATATTCTGACAGTTTTACAGGTCACAATTGTTGAAAACTTACGCGTCATTTACTGGATTATCCAAAAGTTCGAAAATTTGCAAGTTTTTATTTTACCATTAAAAAATGTAATTTTAAGACATTGACGGAATGAAGAATCATCTTAAAATTGTATCGCGAGGGTATTCAAAGTAAATCTTTTTTCAAGTTTGTGCACCATATATTATGATTGTTTGTATTTATTTAATTTCGTTTTAATTTAAAGTTGTTTTAAAATAATAGCCTGACGAATTGATATGTAGTATAATTTATGTGATTGAATTCCTGTTGAAATTATCATACAGAACGAGACATTGTAAATACAAGTCTAGATATCTTAATAGTTTTTTCAACATCTTTATTTCGACCGCGGTTTAATAATGAACCGGATATTTTCTCGCGGCCAAATTACAACTGCCGCCACGTAATATGCGAATTAATCAAACATTGAACTAGCCAATCGACCGTTTTTACGTTTGCGCGATGAGTTTACACCGCACCCGGTTATCCATTACCGCGTGAATTGATTCCAACTTTTCACGATGCCGTATAAAGAACAATCAAAAGCTAGAGAGTAATTATTTGAATTAGTCGACGTTATTTTAATGGTGAAAATGGTCGACTGAAAGTGATTTAACGAAGTTTGTTTTGTTTTGATAAAAGAAATATATAAAATGTCAATCGAGAGTTTTCCAAAATTTCTGTACGATTTATGAAAAAGTTTCTTAGTGTTATTAATTGTCTTTTTAATTCAAAACAATCCATGTAGAAAATTCAGTTTTGCGTCAGTGGTGAGAAATAATGCGTGGCACATATATATTCAGTTGGGATATTTATTCGCAATATAATTTTGTAATTTGAAGTTAATTTTTACGGTCGATTATTGGAAAATAAACGTCTGTCAGCGAGAATATTGCCACTTCACTATATCTCTCGCGTCTAAACAGTAACCATTACAATTTTACGCACTGAATACTTGGGACATCAATCATTCCTACCCCCGAACGGCAACCAGTAGTGTCCAATTTCTTCCTGTACATATATTAACCGAATTCAATGGCCAAGGAAACAAGAACAGAACGTTGAAATGGGAGGTAGTGCGGAATGGATATCAATATTTACTACGCCTGGAAAAAATGGTGTGCAGAGTCGAAAAATAATACTGAATATGGACGAAGAAAAGTCACGTTATGCTTCTCTTTTCTAACAATATAATGATTACTAAATGTTTATTAAACTGACGATTTCTACATGGATAGTATAACAACTTAATATGTAATCCACCAATATTAATTACCTGGTTCTTCAAATTTTGATCATAGTGAAATAAATTTTAAAATCTACACTATAAAAACAGACATTTGATTTATAGCGGCTTATAATCAGTCACTGGTATTTTAAATTTAGACATTTTCCACGTAAAATAGATGTCAAGGTTTTCTGAACAAAATTATTGAGTCGTTTAAAATGTTGTCGTTCGAAAAAATCTATAATTTCTACAATTATGGATTTTGTTACAACTAAAAAAAATGTGTATGTAAAATTTTAATTTATAATAGAAATTTTTTCGAGATTAAAACATGTTTTTACTTTTCAGATTGTATTTTAAATAAAAAAAAATGTAGATTGGAATCCCTATTACGTTTCCCCTCAAACGCGTTGTTTTTTGGCCGTAAATACGAAATGAACAACGAGACGTCAATATCGAATGTGGATTCGATTTGAATTGAAAAAGAAAGGCAGAGATTTGTCGGCAAATCGGGGCAGTTAAATGGATTGTCGCGGAGCGGCGTTTATCGAGTCAATTGTCGGACAAACCAAATTGACGGCGGAATCGAAGCAGGAGCCGAAAGGAAGTCGGGTGTTAATCTACGCAGCCGGCTTCTGCTCGGAATCCGATTTGCGCTCGTTCATTTCGCCTCGTAAAATTGTCACGACTTTCGGCGCTCGGCAATTAATTCTATTTCGGCGCGCGCCGCCAGCGTTGCACCGGGCTCGAAATCATTTTGCCCGCCGGCTCGAAAAACCGCCTCCAAATATCTCACAACTTGCCTTTTATTTGCCCGAAAATCGACAGCGATTTCGCCCGAAGACGCTTATTCGGCGCGATTTCACTCACGACAATTGATAACCAAGTTTGCTTAATTAAACGGCACTGCACATTCAACTCGAATGGCCGGCCAGTACGTTAACGATGGAAATAAATTTACGGCGTTAGTTTGGTGCAATGTTCTTGCGATTTATACACGGACGTTTAATCGAAATCTACACTTGACTCGGACGGAAAAAAGAATCTATTCGGTTTTTGACTTTGAAAACTCAATTCAAGTTTGTAAAGTGCATTGGCCATTTTTTGACTCTACAATCAAACGAAAAGTCCATCGTTCGAATATAAATTACATTTTCAAATAAAATAAATTAAATCATTTCATAAAAAAAATATATTTCTTCGTTCTTAATTCATTCTTCATTACTGATTTAAACAAACGATCTTATTTTTTTTTAATTAATTTTTTTTATTTGTGATTCATTGTATATTTCGGATTAATAAAAAATTCAAAAATTATACGAACACGATAAACAAAATCTTATTTTATATAAAAAGTCTAAAATTAAGTCACTAAATACTGAATACTGAATGCTAAAAAATTGTCAAAACACAACCACACAAATGTATTAAATGAAGACTCTTATTTTGACCACGAAATTAATGTTTTTACAATGAATTTTTAAAACTAATTCCAACGCAGTTATTAAATTGTGTTTAACGTTAAATTGGTATAAACTTTTTACGTTAAAAGGCAGCAAACACGTGCGACTCGTGCTAAAAAGTACCAATAATTAAATAAACCCCAGCATTCGCTTAAAAAGAAAAAAAAACTTAGTTGTTCGCACTTTCTTGTACATCATTACTTCGATAAATCATAATTACTTTCCTTCATAAATTTTGCACAAAACAAAGTTTCTGATTAATTATTACGTAACAGAAAATATCCTATTTTATGGCAAGCAGTGAAACATTGAAAAGCAACTTTATAACGTTAGCAAATATTGAATGATGTTATGAAACACAATTTTATTATTTTGTCAATGAAATCTTAATACCATTAACATCGCTAATTATATTAATGTGGAAAATGAACACAATTCAATATTACATTTACTACATTTTATAGTATTTATGATAAAAAATAAACTTTAAATTAGATTTTGTTGAAAAAAGTTTAAAGTAATAAAGAAAATCATATAAAATTTATTAGATTGCAAATTCATTATTGTTGCATTTGATTTAAATTTTAATTTTTTAAAGTGTACCAGAAGAGAAAAAGAGATTACAGAGATGCTTTGTGCGAAAATAAACGGAGCAGTAATAATTCCATGAAAAGCAGAAACGTTTGTTTGTACGGAACTTACGGGATTAAGAATACAATAAAAAATAAAGGTCGATTAAAAGCACACGCGTAATAGACGTTCTTCATTCAATGCTTCATAAGGGTATTAAAAAGCGACGTCGCCTTCTAATGCCCTTATAAATACCTTGCGTTGCAATTCGATTTCTGCTTCGAGTATTTTTGTCAAAGATGTTTTTTTTTTTTTCGTATGTTATTATCAAATGGCGTTTGTACATTCTTAAATCAACTCGGATTAAGCTTTATTCATGATCCTCTGTCGAGATAAAAACGCGAAAATGTATCTTCCCGCTGGCAGGATTTTAACATTACAAAAATTAAAGAAAATTGCAGTACACGTTGATATTTTCATTCCATTCATTTCTTTTGAGGATAATAATTTACTGCGAAAAGCTTAAATCGCATTAGTTTTGATTTCATTTTTCAATGTATATTTATAAATATATGATTTACATGTAAAAATAAAAACCCTCGTTACTTTGTACAAAATTATTTCTTCAGCTGGGTCATATAAATTGTGCATTGAAATTTTACGACTTGAGTATTGATTTGGCGTTTATAAATATGTTATAAATATTGGTTACATCATCAAGTTATTATTTATTTCCTTTACTTTGATCGAATTGTAAATGCGACGAAAGAGAATTTTTTCAACTTTATATACATTATTCAACGTACGGTCAACAAAAGGTTTGTTCATCAATTGAATTTAAAACGTCTGCACGGGTGGTCTCAATTTTTTTTTCTTTTTCTAAATACACCTTAACGAGAAACTTGCTTAAAATATATTCTACGCCAAAAAAAAGTTACATGTTGTAAGTATTGACTTGTAAGTCAAAAGAACTGTTGAACACAAATTAATTAAAACATAAGAATAAAGATTTTTCATCTTAAACAATTATATATTATATATATAATTTTTATTTGATTATTTTATTAATTCATTTTTACTGCATCAAATTAAAAATTAATCATTATATTTCAGCAGATTTCGATAAAATCGACGTAAAACACGATTTTTATGCCAGAGATAATAATTTAAATGACGACTCTCATGAAAATTTAATAATAATCTTTTTTCTACCACCCGTATAGACATATTAATTGACAGCACTGATTTCCGTACGGGACAGCACTCAGTACTGCGCGTTGAGATCATACTATTAAATATGCATGTCATATTTATAGGTCGCATCCGCTAATATGCGACGTTAAAAACGTCGAGTGTCAGTAAATGTTGATTATTGTATATATTTTAAGGTGGTTGGATCGATAACTTAAAAATACTCAGCTTTAATTCGATTGTAATTAACGAGAATATTTTTTAAGTTGCAAACAATGCCTTAAACGAGTGGTTAAGAAATTGTGTTATACAATTTTACATTATATAATGAGTTTTGTGAAAATACGCGGGAAATATGAAATAATTAAACAAAATTAATTTTATCTGGAACTACTACTTAAACTGTAATTCAAATTAAATGCAACAATTAAATGGGAATTTAATATAATTTTGATTTAATTTGAAGCGCCATTTAAAATACATCATATGATGGTATCCAATTTCCAAGAACGTTACAAACTAATTAAAAACAAAAATAATTAATTGAAGATATTATCAATTTTGTTAAATTGTCGTAAAATTTCAACGTTCAATTTTGATTGTTCTCCACTGACGAATAAAAAAATAAGATTTCTCTCAAATTACAAGCTAATTTCTCAACAAAGTTCTTAATTACAAAAAACATCTCCCTAATACATAATATAATTGTTCATAATAAGTCAGAAAGAGTCATTTCATATATAAAATAAGTTGCCTATGATTCGAGTTATCACTTTGAATTCCAGCAACATTCCTAAGCTAAACTTCGATAGACGAAATTTAATAAATTTTGGGAAACTCTCGATATAATATAACTCGAACTTTGATAAATTCTGGATATAACATTAATGGAATATGGATACAACATGAAAGGGGGAAAAGGGATGAGCGGGAAAGGGGTTGAGGGAAATTCAGTATTCTTGTTAAGGAATATTTCGTTAACGAGCGAGCCAGTGGTGTGTAACAACGGCTTTAGTTGCCGAATGTTGGTGAGAAATAAGCAGCTCTCTAAACTAAACATATAAGTGAGTAAAGAAAAAATAAGCAATGGTTCCTTTCGTTAAGTACCTGCCTCACCTAAACGAAGCGTGCGGCTACTATTTACATACCGTCAAACGGGGGTGAAATTCAACATTCTCGGTTTTGCGGTCATTTCTCAACTCCGGTTATTTAATTGCCCGAATTCAGTGAAACACTGTCCGACGAACGATTTGCGCGAGCGTTGAAAAATGCTCAACTTGCGTCTACGTATTTCATGCTTCACTGAGAAAAATACATCGGTCTCGTTGACCAAACTTTGGTTGCATCAATTCAATTGTAGGCTTCATGTTTGAACCACCAACATTTTGTTGAAACTATCAAGCAGGATTATTGAGCGCATTAATGAAAAAGAAATACCTTATTTTGAGAAATTTTTTATGTTTGAGGTATCGAAAGTGTTTCGATGAGACATTTGTTTGTACTTTGAATTTGGTCTATTTTACTGTAAAAACAAATGTCCCAAGTCACTTAAATTGGAGAAACTTTTGGTGTTTTAGACATCAAAAATATTTCATAACAAAACACTAGTTTGTAGCGAATCATTCGACTATAAAAACAAATATGTCCAAGCAGTTTTAACTTTTGAGACACAAAGTGTCATCATTCGCATGAATTTGACACTTTCGATATCTTATAAATATGTCTTAAAATGAGACCTTGAAATTTACTTCAAACTACGTTTCACTGTGGCTTATTTTGAGACATACCAAGTATCGAGACACCAAAACACTATGTAATTACGCTGAATAAAGACCGTTTCCTAGTTTGATGAATCGAGGCACTTTTGACGATCGACCAATCAAACATATCTCAAAATAAGGCACTTGTTTCTACAATATAAATAATTCTAATTGTACCAAAAATAATCCAACCAAACGGTCTGATCGAATCAACCGAACTTTTTTCCTCAGTATGTTGTGTTACTCAAGGATTATGTCACGTTAATTTATTAAATAAACGTTCGTCGCACGTGACTCAACGGTGGCAGTTACACGTATCAACATCGGCTTATGATTTATCGTCGGGACGAGGCGGTGCGTATCAATCGATTAGCACAATACGTACGAATTGAAATTGAACGGCGTCTCGCCGCGGATTCCGGTGCGCGACAATTTCAAATCCAGTGCAACTTTAGTTGTCGCCCGGCCAATATTGTACACTCCGTGACAGTAAACTCGTCGTGACGGCGAGCTCCAGTAATAAATTTTGCCCGGCCAATCGATGCGCCCGGTTTTCTTCCACCGGCGATACGAAAAATAACGCCGACCGGCTGCGTGGCAACAACCCGCGGGCTCGCTATTAATTTTAACTTGTGATCCACGATCAAATATTGGAAACCTATTTGTCCGCTATATGATTTCATTACTTCCCTTGGTAAGGTTCATCAAATATTCCGCGAGATGCCGCTGAGACGCATTTTTCAATTCTAGTAAAAAGCGCGCAGTGAAACAAGCGAAGGTACACTTCAACTTTGAAACTTTTTTCGTAAACGAAATAAACAATTTATTGTAATTTTACGGTAAATAGTGAGGAATCGGTATATTACCAAATAAAATTGTTCCAAACTTTAATTTATAAAAAACTATCGAAATCTTCCTCCGTAAAAGTAGATTGAAATTTGATTCAATTACCAACAAACATTCGAAACTGGAGGTAATTAATGTATCGGAAATTGCACGAATAATGACAATAGTTAATAATAGTTACGTCACAGAGACCGCGTGACTGTTCGCACCGCAATCCAATTCGAAGAACCAAATGCGAATCTCCAAGTTGGATGTTGATTAATGCAAATGCAACTGAGCCACGTGCGATTAATTGTTGCATAATGACGTGTAACTCGAACGTCGATTCTTACCGCAGAGGGAACTTTTTTGGCCGAGGAAGCGAGGTCGACGTTTGATCGCAACTCATGATTTCAAATACCGCGGTGTTTCTTCAATCGTTGACCGCTAATTGAGACGTTGAGCTGCGGTCAGACGTTAATGACGGAAGTGAAGTAGAAAAGGGGGAGAGTGGGAAGAAAAAGTTTGAGGAATTGCTGGTTAGCATGGAACGTTGCTGAGGAAAGTTATGAAACGGCGTCCCGACGACGAGATGTGAAAAGTTTCATCAAATCAAATGGACAGCATCTTACGGAGTTACGGTTTCCGCCGCAAATCCAATCGAACGCCCGCCTCGTTCCGACGTTACGACTGTCTGTCAAACAATTTTCCGTTTCGACGCTTATTGCGAAATTTCTTATCGGAGCAACAAAATCAACGGAGTTTAACGTTTCGTTCAATTTGTGTGCCAAACTGTCGTTATCTACGATTTACTTTGAATAGTACGTTACTTATAAAATGAGTTTTAAGTTGCTAGCCCGTCGGTCTAAATTGGTCGCCCGATGGACTACCAACGTACAATTGAGTTTCCCCGAGAGTTGAGTACGATATTTTTCCTATCGAGAAAATAAAAGGCGATTGGTATCACTGGCTTTCGACTCGTGACACCAACGTGCTTTATTTTCGCGATATTTTTATATCTTTTGTCATCGCGGTAATTATTATTGTTGTCACTGTTTAGTTTAATTGAAATTTAACGTCAAACGGCATTCAATGTATACCAACAAAATCGATAGACAGTCCCTTGAAAATAATGGGAGATTACTAATGATATAAAAATGCAGAAGGCTAGCTATAATAAAAATGCAACAGCTCGTCTAAAAACTACGAGGACCAACACTATTTGCGTTATACTTAGTCAAACGTAAATATATAAGTATATATATGGATATATACATATATACATGACCGTTTCCATTTTTGTCGACAAATCTTTTTGGGTCCAACGTTTACCAAATAAAAAAATTTTTTTAACAAACTTCACTCCTTTTTTAATCATGTTTTTTACTTTTAAGCATGTAAAATGAAATTCATTTAATGCATGTGGTTTTTATGATGAAATATGGTGTAGATGTTGTTTAAATACAAAAATAGAAATTAACTGTAAATATTAATTAAATTTTTATAATCATAAGATGCTCTTAACAGTTATCAAGTAATCATACAAATTAGTCACAAACGTATTATGTACGTTGTATTATCATTATCATGAATGTTATCTAGTAAACAAAAGAGATTGAAGAATCACTTCACGTGCGAGTTTACAAACATTGACTACTTGCTTGAAAATGTTAAGCTTAGGATTATTTTGGCCCAAAAAAGTTGACGAAAAGTAATAGAAATGCTCATATATAAAAATACACTGTTAAAATTTGGTAATTCAATCTGGTATCTCAAAAACAATTCCAAGTATCAATTAATTGAAATTAATTAAAAAACACGCGAAATTTAACAACATAGAATATTCAGATAGATTATTTGTAGAATATTCAGATAAATTATATTAAAGTGAATTTTAAATACCTCCGCCATCTAAAATTAATATACAAGTACGAGAATTTAAATGTTACTTTGACGAAATTTCAAGATTCATCCATTAATTTTAAGTAACAACTTAGAAACAAACTTCAAGTACTTGTATTACATTTCACGATATTTTTAACAGTGCATATAAATATGGAAAATTAATTCTGAAATTAAACGAAATTTTTCTTACGTGATCCGATTTGGTTA
>JABFOV010006682.1:0-10352 GCA_022817685.1 Aradophagus sp. ZL-2020
ATCAAGAAAATCGATGGTGTTATCGATGTGAAAGTGTATCTAATAAAATAACTTGAGCCTGAACGAGTAAAGGTCTATTCATAGCAGTATCAAATTTATGCATACACTTTGTTAATAACCTATAATAAAACTTTTGATCATCAGTATAAATTGTCGAAAAGTCTTGACGATGCTTTAGACGTTTAGTCAGTCCTAAGCCCGAGCCAAGAGAAGCCATCATTAAATTATTACACCAACGAAGATGCTCGTAATTGGCTTTAATTCGCGGTGTTAATAAATTTGCGAAAACGAGCCGCGAAGCTCTCGCGAGACCGTGTTCGCCGAAACCACGTTGATTACGTCGTTACGTAAGTTGCGCGCAATTACAAAAGTTTTGTTCAGCAAAGAAAGTGCGCTCGCGATGCATAATTAATACGTTGGCCAAAGATTGATTGAAATTTCATTCGAGCGAAAAACTGCCAATTTCGCCGGGGCAATTTTGAAACGTAATAATAAAGCTGTCGTTTTCAAAGCGCCGCAGACTCTTGCACAGCGCTGGCGATTGACTCATTAGAAAGGGATTTTTCTCGCTTGGCTTTTCTCGACTGAGACAATCTCGGCCGCCTCGCTGACCTTGTGTTTCACCGCCATTACGCATACGTGTGCGTGGCTCGAAGTCTGCCGCGATTATAAATACCTAATTATGCGGGTAGGTGTGTAGGTGCCGACAATTGTTACTCACGCGGGTCAATAACTCGTCGTAAAAAAGGAGAGAGAGAAAAAGGAGTACGTGATTTACTATTTTATAAATTTAACGAATTGTTCGCAGGCCGCGGGATTTATCGGTTTATGGCACACCGGGGTGTACAAGTTTTTTAAACGCTCTATGCGAAGGTGTTGCTCAAATAAGCTAAAGTCTTGTAATAAAAGTGACTTTATGGCGAATTCGTTTGTATTTTACGTTTCATTAACTGGGAGTAACCTTTGAGCGAATTTTTCTGGATATTTTTAGATTATGATACTTGAAAATAACTTTTAACAATTGATCACGATTTTTGAAAAAATTTAATTTAAATTTTTTTTTTATATTGAAATTGTGAATTGCAATTGAAGTTTTACACCTCCGGTTGAAAAGTGTCGACTTTCGAACCTCATTCAGACTCAAAAGTCGGCATTTTCGGATCATCGGAGTAGAACATTTTTCGTACCTTGATAGCTGGAAACAAACTATCCCATAGTATCACCAGACGAATTTTTGTCATTGATTTAACAGTTCATTTTAGAGGCTAAAATTTTGTGAAAAAGTAAAGGTATAAAAAAAGTAGCAGAGTTGCTTCTTTGCTGACAAAAAATACTATTATAATTAATTATTATTATTAATAACTTTGTATTTCGGCAGTCGCCAACCATTGAGCTGACTCGGTTACCGCAACACTGAGTCGAGAACAACAAATTTGCATATTCTTTGTTCTCTCTTACAAAGTCTAAAAATAAATCATTAATGTTTTGTGTAAAACTATTAATAATAAAACCAATAACATTCTTGACTCAAAATATATTGTATTTTCAAGTGTTTATATACCAAAACAATCATTGCTTTACGAATGCTGAATGAAAAATTTAAAGATCAACCTGAACCAAACAACGGAAAAAGACTTGTATTATGCTAATTGACTTGAAAAAACATTTTTTTTCGCCTGAAATTCCGTACGCTCGTGACACTTTTAAGCATAATAGTTTTGCGTAACGTGATTTCCTTCACGGTAGGAATGTTTTTGTACCGTTTGCCGTTCAATACGTTATAATACAACTTCCTTTTACTACATAAAAGTCGTTTCGTTTTCATCGCGGCTAATGAGAAATCGAGGAATCAATTTAACGTAAAATCATTATTGATTTCATAAAATCGATTGACTGAACGTGGCGATAAATTACAAAGCGGCGTATCTTACGTCATAAATAACATTACTATCGAAAAAGTAAACTAATCGCGCATAAATCGCTGCCGATATTCGTTCGTTTGATTAAGAGATTTATTAATAATAATATTTATCGTCGGTTTAACGTGGTCGGAGAGCAACGCAATCGCGAGGAATCATTCGCTGGAAAACGCGGCCTACGTAACAAGTATCGGGTCTTTTAGCATACTGAATATGGCACACGGTCAGCGACATCGACGCATGTAATAATTATAACGTGCATCTATTGCCGTGCGTTGCGGTAATGACATCATTCCTTGCATTATACGCGGGATGCGGTTCGACGTTCGCCGATATTGGCGGATAAGTTTTCTTTAATAACCCAGTTGTGGCGTCCGTTTCTTCCAGCAATTAACTTGGCGTAGTCAACCGTTTTCTGTTCATTTGTCAATAGTTAATGCGCACTTTTACGACAATGCGTTCAATTAATGCGCAATCTTTGTGTAATAAATATCACGTTAGTTCAATTTAATTAATTTTTTAAATGACGCGACGAAGTGCAAAGTCCAGTGAATTATGTTATGAGATAAAAAATATGTTTATTATGATGCAGCGTAACTTTATTATAATAATTGATTGAGATAAGAATGAGTTAAAGTAACATTTCAATGTATTCTGAGTATAAAAATTTAAATAATTATATTGATAAACTTCTCTTGATGGAACACGGGGATTTTTAAACAATTATAATCATACGTGCGCAAATTTGGTCTTAAAAAAGTCTTAATGGAGCATAATTGATGATAATATTTTCTTATATAAAAAGACGAAATATAATTTCAAATTAAACTCTAATGGAATGATTGGAAATCAAATTATAATTTGCATTTTATAATGCATTCAAACACGCTTATCGACAGTGTTCTTATGATCAATTACCTAAATATTGGTTCAATTAATTAACTGACAAAGTACAGCGAAACACAGTTGTTGATTAAATGATTGATTGACAATATCAATTAGCCGGCGTTCTTAAACGGATTATCCTAGACCTTTTTCAGCGAAATTTCTTGCCAGCCGAGAAATCGCGGGTATCGTATTACAAGAGAAGCGTTTTTGTCAACAAAAATTTAATTTGCCACTCGAGTTCAGAATTTCGAACGACTCGACGTCTCCCGGATGTATCGATACATAGTCTTATTCAGTAAAACACATGCAATGTTGGAGAAAGCAGTCTCGACATCAGCTTTTGATGGCTGAAAAAGTTACTAAAAAACATAGTAGTTGCTATTAATTGTCGATTGATTATAACATTGAAACGCGTTTTTGTTAATTGTAAAATCATGTGATCTTAAATTTCATTTTCACACACAAAAAAAAAAAAAAAAAAAAAAAAGAACAAAGTAGTAAACAGAAGGCATATTACAATTCATCATACAATACTTGTAAACAGTAAAATGAACTGAAGTGATCAATCGAAGTGGTTAGATCACTTTAGATCGATTGCAAAAATCTATTTAATCAATTTCCAAGTTGGTGAATATAAAGTATTGCATGCACCAGGGAATTAAAATTTCCAAATGAAAGAATGAAAAACATTCCGGACGTAACCACCAAAATCCACTTCTCAAAGGTCAAAATGTCAAGATTTTTACTTATTTACTTATTAACATTTTAAATCCACTTCTACTTTTTGTTTCGCTCTCTAACCGATGTAAAACCTTCACCGAAATTGAGCAACTTTTTACACCTTAAACCGAATTGCTCCACGCCGCTTATTTTTAACATTGTACACAACACGATACAAGCTCACATTACATGCTATTTTTCGAAAGCACGAGCATCTGTTACGAAAATTATGACACCAAAGCCGAACACTTTGACATTCCATTTTTCCGAGCGCAAGCCGAGTTTATCGCCTCGAC
The DNA here is from genome assembly GCA_022817685.1 of Aradophagus sp. ZL-2020. Lineage (NCBI taxonomy): Eukaryota > Metazoa > Arthropoda > Insecta > Hymenoptera > Scelionidae > Aradophagus > Aradophagus sp. ZL-2020. The sequence goes on from JABFOV010006682.1 coordinate 3,824, forward strand.
ATTCAAACGACGTTTTTTGCCGAGCGAATCCGGTTGGCGCTCGCGCTCGCATCGGAACCGTTGCCAAAAATGTCGCGGCGCGCGAGTGAATGGGTGGTCGAGCGGGCCTGTTTGATTAGAAAGTGGGACAGTCTCGCGGTAGCTCGTGCGCAGCCCCCGGGTCTCGCTTACATAAGTCGCCCAGGTGCGCTGGCTAGCGATCACCCACACGCCCGGCGAAGTGCGACCGTTGCCACAATGCAGCTTTAATAAATCCACGTGCTGGTGCGAGCGTGACACAAAACCGAGGGGAGGAAACGGCCCGGCGGCCGGCACGAGCCGGCGACATTCCGCGCGGCGATTTCGCGAAACAAACAATCCCCCTACCCCCCTCGCAATTAAAAAAAATCACTCGCGCGCCGGATAAAGCAGCCCCGCCGGGATTTTCGTTTTACAATGGATCGGCAGCACGCGAGGCCGGCGTTTCTATTGGCTCGCACGCGGGGGCGTTTTTGCCCGCCGAGTTTTGCTTTTCCGGCCGAAGAACCAGGCTAATTGAGTGCTTTGCATTTAGCCGAGCCTTAATTGCCCGTCGCTCGCTTCTTCCTTCCGACCAATAAAATTAATTCAATTAGCGGCCGCCACGCAACCGCCGTCGACGGCGGTTTTATTAAACGCGTGGAAAGCGAGGGTTTATTGCGACGCCGCTGATTCATTGTTTGCGGTCGCGGTGACGAAACGGTGGCGAAAAAAATTGTAAAGACTTTGCCGCGATTCGCGCTTTAATTGCTACTGATTGGTAAGTTATGACTGGGGATGAGTCGCGATGAGTTATTATGATTTGTGAATTGTGCTGACTCGGCGTGGACGTTTACGTTACAATCAGCGTGATTAGCATGTTAATAAAAATTATCTTTACGAGCCTGGTTGAATGACGAATAAATCAGCGACATCGACGGGAGAAATGTGGATAAAAATAACGACTTTTTTTGCGAAAATTTATTCAAATCGTTTCGATTTCTTTTTGCCGTGTTGAATCGCGTGTCAGTTTGGAACCCCGTACAATCGATGTTCTCGTTCGTGGAACGGACCACGGGAAACGGTGGATATAATCAGCTGAGTTTATCAGTAACGTGTCGTTCAATTAAAAATATCTCACTAAGCTCAGTTCTTGATTATGCAACGGCGCTGCTCGTCTCGCGGCGAGAAGTGTCGTTAGCCGAAGAAACGACTCGAAGGAAAGAAAGGGAATTTAATCGAAACGCCACAATAATTGATATAATCGGCGCGAAACGTGAGAAATAGCGAGGCGTGCATTGGGGAAAAAAAAGAAGTCGACATTCCGAAGTGTTTGCTGTTAAAAATCTGCAGCAAAAATTGTACCGTTGAATGATTGTATATTTCCATCTGTTTAGAAGCAAAATGTCAACTTATAAAGTTGCAAGGATATCATTAATTAGAATGTTACGCCTATATTTAAGTAGTAGGAAGGAAAAGTACGTTCGTATGAATATTTTCCAAACGGTAATATCAATTTTTTTTATTAATTTTTATAATTTTGTATTTCAAAATTAATTCTATTATTTAGCAGAACATTATTAAAATGACTAAAGGTGATTACGTATACTTAAACGTGAATAAATATAAACATAAAAACAGCAAAGAAAATAAATTGACAACTTTAGATATACTTTATTTAAATAAATTGTATATTAAGGGAAACACAAGCGGAAAACCTAGAAATGATGTTAGAAAATAAAAACTTAACTTTTTCTTTATTAATATTGATTGAAACTTCTATAACATTTCCTTCTAGCGGTACTACAACGATCTTAACAAACATAATTGCGAAAATTGCGAATATTAACATTTCGAAATGTGTTTATTATTATATAAATATAAAAGCAATTACTTTGAAAAAAACTTTTTTTTTTACACGTTCGCTTTTACGTAAAAAACGAACGTTTTTGCAGACGCGAGTGGATCTATTTTACGCAAGTCAAATGAACGCAAAATTCAAGGAATTCCGTTTAGCGACGGATGTCACCGTGAGAACGCGAAAGCAGCTGTGCGTTGCGCTTGTTCGCCGAGTAAGCGATGCATTCGTCGGCGTGGATATGCGATTACGAATTCCACAGGGCACGCTCGGTCAGCCCGCACACCGGCGAAAAGAAAGTATTTGTTTCAATACTTAGGTAATGTGCGTTTAATTGAATTCCGTAATTGCGCAATGAACATCTCGTTTGCGTTTCTGGCCGATTTGGCCGACTTGTTATAAGCGGGAAGTTAATTGCAACGCTACGGAATAAGGGCTGTAATTTATTGGCCTTGTCAACCGGCCAACAAAAATTGATACGAAAAGTTGACTAGTACAGCTATTCAACGGGTCCGTGTGACTGATTGGTTGTAGGTGTTTTATTCTTGTTCAGGTTTCTTTGTGACTCACGTCTTGTGTTTCCGAGTGTATAAAAGTGTGCTGGAAAAATGAATGAACTCAATATAACAAGACTGAAATTATCATATTGAATATGATAATGTGAGAAGTCGTGGATGTTATTTTACAACGATTGTGTTGTCAATGAAATATTTAAGTCGAGTCGAATTTTATTTCATTCAACGTCTTTCTTACATTTGTTAAATGAGTAATAAGAGTACCATTGTGAATTCTGTTTGGCGTACAAGAAGGCCTATATTTAAATTTATACTTAAATTACCTTTAATGGTGTAATCTTTATTTACGCGTTTTGTATTATTTCCCTTCATTTTTTTTAACTACCACTCAGTTAATTTGTCTCACTGAAAAGGTAAATCTTTTGTTCGGCTTACAATTTTCTTTCTAGAAATAAAGAAATGCTAATAAGAGACATTTTGCGGTACGAATAAAAGTGCCGGACAGAAAAATAAAATCTGGAGCAATTATTTTTCTCTTGTACCTATTACGAAATCATTAAACAATTCTTCATAAATAGATTGTTATCGATGATGTTCATAAAATTATTTTTAAAATTGTATTGAGACTATTTTGAATGTTGAAAGTTTGCAACGTTTTTCCCAACGAATATAAATTTCAATGAATTTTGCAAACATTTATATACATAAAAGGATGAAATATTTTATCTATTACCGTGTGAAAATAGATTTTACCTCTAATTATGAATTTTGATGAGCTAAATTGTTTTCGATTTGAATATTCTGTAAAAAAAGGTTGTAAACTTTCTACATGTATGAAATAATAAATTATAAAAAAAAAAGAAAACAAAAAAAAGAAATCGAATGAAAAAAGATCTTGGAAAAGTCGTCAACACATTCCAATCAGTCAAGAATCGTCCGTTTACGCGCGCTGCAAAGAACGCCAGTTCTAAATTCTAATTACAAATTCACGGCAGCTCGAATGTCGTTTTCAACGTTCTCCCTGCTACATATCAGCGCGCCTCAGCCAAACAGATTGTCCGCGAGGACTTGACGCACAAATTAGCAAGCTGTTGCTGTTTAACATTACAAATGTATCGGCCGTTGGGACTGCAAACAAAATTAACGGCTATTTGCATAACATTTGTTTCATAACAAGTCATTAGTTGGCTTTGTTAAACTTGGAAAGCCGCAAAAATGGAAACGCTCGCGTGCAGCCGCGATTGCCATTTCTTCCGCCGGGGGAGCATCGAATGTAACGCGAGACGAATCGCTGAAACTAGAATTACTTAATAGTCTGTATAACAGGCGAGAAAATGGTTTCGCAGTGAAACCGATAACGCACGCTCGAGTCCAGAACCAGACGCTCGCGAAAGTATCTCCATCGAACGTGTAAATAGAATGCGTGCACGTTGTACCCAGTTTATGGACAGGAAGAAAGAGAAACACAACGACCTTGCGGCCGCGCCGATTGTGGGCGTGGCTCGCCTCGAGTATCGAGAAGTCATTTGGATTTCATTTTTTCTAAGAGGTCGTCAGCTTTTTCGCTCGTTCGCTCCTTTTCAGACTGCAGATTAGGACTGCTTGACAAATGCCGCATTGATTTTATTCCTTTCGCGTCTCTCTTAACTTTTGTTAAAGGCAAAGCCATTTCGCGTCCAGTTTTACCAAATAACTTTCGTTTTCACGCCGCCCGTCTATGCACTTCTCTCCATCGCGAAAACGTGCCTCGCTTAATTACAGCCTTTGTCTAATGAATAAAATATGCGACCGAACGATTTCCGCCGAAGAGCTCGCTTTAGGAAGCGACTCGCGGTCGCTTTCCTCGCGACTCGCTTCCCGGTCGCTTCCTTTTTTCCTCCCGGTGAAAGAATTCGTACGGCCGGCCGGATTCGACGAATCTTTTTCTCCGCGATCCACGCACGACGAGAAGCGTTCCAGCGAACCGAGATGACGTCGCTGAATTTTAAAAGCCATTGTACGGCCGGATTTTCCCTCCCCCCTTGTTAGAGACGATTTTTACGACCACGTTTCTTTTCCAGCCAAGGCTTTTTCTCCGCCGAAAAAATCGTGACAAGAAGCAAAAGAAAAATCGTTACTCAACGTATTGTGAAACGAATTGGTATTGTAATTAGGGCTAAAAAAAGTTACGGATTATTTTATCGGGACGAAACGTCTTGCGAAACGCAAGGTCGACTTTAAGGGGGACGACAGTCCGCTCCGAACTTGACCTTAATGTCGGATCTAACACAGCACGTCGCAATATTTGAAAGCTTCGCGGCGATAAAGAACGATTCATTGTGCAAATCTTGGAAATTGGCTCCGCGATTCCGCCGACTGCGGCAGCGCTTGCGGAATCTGCAAATGCGTCGCGTAGTGACAAATCGTGGCCTTGAATTTCTCTTGGGGAACGAAAAAAAAACTTCGCGGATTTGCACGGCAAGTCACAAAAGCCGTCGGCGCCAAAACGTTACGCTTTTTGTGGTTGCGCGAGCTCGTTCGTCATTGGTTTACGTTCCTCGGCCTTACGCCAGCCGCAAAGTAGTTGATACGTTCGTATCCAAGGCATAATCGTTTTTATACAACGCGTGCGCCGAGCATGCTGATAATTATTTAGATAATTATCGCAGTAATCATTAAATGCTAAAGTAAAAAGAACGATCGACCGTCTTGTCATTTAATAACGAGAAATGGCGCCCACAGTTGGTCAACTAAATATTTCTTTGATTTCATAACATAGATTTGTAAGAAGTACTAAGTTGATTTTGATGAAGAAAAATTAACTTGCATGAAGAAAATCTTTCTTGCAAGAAAGCATTATTTCTCCGTTACAAACGTGATTTTTGTTTAACAAAACGATTCTGTGGTGACATGATTTTTATTGATACAAAGCGATTTCATGAAAAAGGTTGGCATTTTGGGCGAAAACAAATATTTTTATGAGTGTATCCTCAAAATAATCATTTTATGAGTGTAATTGTATAAACTGATTTGACTGAAGTTTTTAACTCGATAACCATCAACATTAATACCGATTTTGAAACGAACAAATCAATTGCGCAATCGTTTTACGTAAGCAACACGTTCCGATCGCTGTATCCGATTTTTATACCTTACCTCGGAAGAAGGAAGCGTTCACAATCTCGCAACACGTTCCTAGCCGTTACCCAATTCGGACCTACGAAAGCGATTGCACCCGCGACAGTTACCGAACGCTAATCCTGCGGTTCGCGACCATTTTTGCCACTTGCGCGACCCCACGATCCGCGCACAATCGCGTTAACTTATTATGCGCACGAAACCGCGAACCGGCACTTAAAACGAGACAGACACAATACTAAGCCTCGGAATTGAGAAAAGACAAAGCAAAGCGACTAGACAAATGAGCGGTTAGCCAAAGCGTCTTGATTAAAAGGCCCCGGGTCGAATTTGAATTCGCAATTTCGCGGCGGTAATTATTGCGATTGGCGCCTCCGCGAGCTGCTGCAATTTTGCGGCCCAAGCGAGCGGAGACGTATTTCGCGCGCCGACCGCGAGTCGCACTGCACTTGGGAACGCGCGACTGTCCCTAACCGAGCATCATTACAGGGTACCAGCGAGGCAGCGTTCGATCGGCAGCGATGCCAACGCCAGAAGTGTCCTTATGCATTCAAGAACGCGCGCCGGCCGATCGGATGGTGACAGTGCGAGTGAAAGTGGCATGTAACGCCGGCGGCGGACTCGCGCTTGCACGTAGTCGCTTAGAAATCCGTCCCCATACCGATCCGGGGCTGGTCCCGCGTCCAGGCGCTGTTCCTGCTTCGCCCTCGCGACAAAATGGCCGTTCCTCGGCATCGCCGCGTCTCCGACCGCCGCAATTTCTCCGCATATTTGTCGCACCGCCAATTTCCTCCCCGCTCGTCCCCCCCCTCCCCCCCCCTCCCCTCCCCCCCCCCCCCCCCCCTCCTCCCCCCCCCACCCCCCCCCCTCCCTTCTCCCCGTCTCTCGCTGGCGCCCCCCTGCCTCCCCTGCCGCCCTCAGGTCGCCCTCCCTTTGCCCCCCCCCTGGCGGCCGCGCGGCGGCAGGTGTGCGCGCGTCTCGCCTCCCTGCGTCCCCGCCCCGCTGGGGACGTGTAGCGCCGGGTGACGGCGGCGTGGGGTGG